>PVIU01007248.1:0-30424 GCA_004026605.1 Ondatra zibethicus | reverse complement strand
GAAGAAGAAAAGAAAAGAAATAAATCAGAAATGCTGAAAAGGAAGTTTTCAAACACGCACAAGGTAGACAATGATGATGACAATGATAATGACAATGTCGACGATGATGGTGGGAGAAATGATGGTTTTTATACAAAGTTGTTGGAACTATAAATTAATAGTCCAACTGTGGAAAATAGTGTGTGAGCTACAAGACAGAAAGAGATAAGGGTAGTATGTTAGCCGGTGGACTATCTTCTGATCCGGCAGCATCATTTCCATTTTACACATATAATTGAAACCTTTAGACAAAAAAGCGATTCATCACTATGTTTATATTACAGCACAACTTACAATAACAAATCAGTGGGATGAAAGTGTCCTGAAATGGTTAAGCAAAAAAATGAAAACAAGCACAAGATAGCTCTAAAGGTAAACAAGGGATGTTATGATAATGACTTTTGGAAACATGATCTAACCTTATATACCATTAAGAAATATAAGCTCAACATGAAAATACAGGTATGTTTGATTTCAATCAAACGTGCTTCAAAACACATACTAAGCCCACCAAAAATAGAAAGCTGAATAAAGTTCATTTGCTGTGGAAATTCCTTCAACCAAAAGCCTTTAAGAAAGTGGCCCACTTTGGACACGGTCTCATGTACTAAAAATGTAAATAAAAATGTGCACAAGCCTCTTGGCTGCTAGATTTGTTTCCTGTTACCAGCGCACACAAAGGACGGCAGATATTTACTCTTTCTGGGAGTTTATCCCCAGATAAATAAACATTTGTTATACTCCATTCTGGGCTATTGTGAAATCTTGTATATACCAACAAATTGACACCCACATGGCCAGAGGCCACACCACTGCCAGGCCCTGCCCAGATCCCCAACTATAGCCTTCTTCTACCCCATGCAGCTGAACTACCTATCTGCAACTGAACTACCCCTCTAGCATTCAGCTGTGCACAGTTTGGCTGGTCTACCATGCAGTAGCTTGGCAATTTTCTACTGCCAGCACCCACGTGGCTTGGTCCCACATATGAAACAACTGACTTACTGCACTGCAGCTTTGTGTTGAAACTCCACTGCAGCTTCTCTGGCTTCTGCCAGGCCTCCTCTGCTCAGGCCCAGCTCTGACTCCAGGAGCAGGGGCTGCTCTGGCTTCCTTTCCCAGTTCAGATCCACGAATGCCTGATCCAAGCTCTGGCCAATAACCTCACAGTTTACAACCACCTGCCAGCTCTGGGTTCCTTGATATTCTGGGCAACTCAAACCTCCTTGGAGACATGCTGCTCTTAAGTAATTAACTAAATTTGTTAGTAATCAAGTATCAGGTAATTCAGGTATTGATCTAGGACCTGCCTTACTGGCACAACTGTGACACCTGTTGGATAATCAAGATTATTATACCTAAAATTTTCTGAAAAATGTAATGGAGATAAGTTAATTTGATTAATTGATAAATAAATTTGAAACTTTCAAACCAACCAAGATAATGCCAGACAACATCAAAGACCACTAAGAAACATATCCAATCTAAGGCCCACTTCTGGGATAACGCTTTATCTAATAATTCATTTTTAAAATAAAAAAACTTAGATGGTGACAAAGACTTAAATAGTCCCAGGGAATTAATAGCTGAGACTGAGAAAGAATTGACTTTGATTGAAGAGAAATTATAGGAGGCATATCATGGGGATCTGAATTTTAACTGCACTCTGGTCATATAACCTTCCAAATGTTCCACTACAAAAATTTTAATGCTGAAGAAAGATATTATCTTAGAATGTATCGTTTTTCCCACATAAACCAAATGAAAAATTAAAATCTTATGTGGAAAAGGTCTCTGAATTAATTATAAAAGGAAAATCATTTCATCAATTACCAGGAATAGACCCAGAAGATATTATAGTACCATTTACTACTGATGAAATTTTAAAAAGGTATGGGAAGATAATGAACCCTGGCAAAGAGCTTGTACTAACTTTTGGGGAGAGAGTAATAACAACTATTCCAAAACTGATAGAACTAACATTATAACATTATAGACAGAGGTAACTGGATCTTTCCCCACATTGTATGTGACATACCAATAACTGAGGCCCCTACATTCTATACTGATAAAAATGTATCAGAAAAGGCAGGTTACAAATTAAACAATTTAAGCAAAGTGTGACAAAGCCCTTATAATTCTGTCCAAATCAGAATTATATGCTAATCTCATGATACTAAGGTATTTTAAAGAACCTCTCAATATAGTTACTGGTTTACAATGAAACCACTGAATTTAATTATACCAGATGAAACAGAATTGGCTTCATTGTTTATTCAGGTTCAAGATATAATCAGGAATTGGCTTTTTTTCCCATGTACAAAACTTATATTTGATCACGAATGGGTCTGCTAGGTCCTCTTGTACAGGGTAATGCAGAAATTGATCAATTATTGACTGGAAATGTGCTGAAGGCCTCAGAATTTGATAAAAAGCATCATGTCAATAGCAAAGGTTTAAAAAAGGAGTTTTCTATTACATGACAACAAGCTAAGGATATTATAAGGGTATGTCTTACTTATTCATTATGTAACCAAATACCACTATCTGGAGGGAGTAACACAAAGGGTACAAAAAGAAATGAAATCTGGCATATTGATATGCTCCACTTTGTAGAATTTGGAAAATTAAAATATTTATATCAAACTATTGACACCTATTACATTTTTCAATGGGCAACTACTTTGAGTTCAGAAAAGGCTGATTTAGTAATCACACATTTACTAGAATTATGACCATCATGGGTATACCTGCACTAATAAAGACAAACAATGTTCCAGCATATGTCTCAAAGAAAATGAAATAGTTTTTTGCTTGTTATAATATAAAGCATATGACAGGCATACCAAACAATCCTACAGGTCAGGCTGTTATAGAAAGATCAAATCAAACTATAAAGGACATGCTAAACAAACAGAAAGGGATGAAAAATACACCCAGAAATAGATGGCATAATGCTTTATCAAAATTGAATTTTCTTAATACAAATGAGAAAGGAACAATGGCTGGAGAGAGACATTGGATAATAGAAAAAAAACTTCCTAATTAAATCAGCCAGTGTATTTCAAGGATGTGTTGACCTCAGAATGGAAACCAGGAGATATGCTGTGTTGGGGAAGGGGTTTCACTCTTGTTTCCACAGGAGAAGAAAAGCTATGGATACCATCAAAATTAATAAAGATTCAGTTTGAAATGGAGAAACCTCTTGATAAATAGAAATGACAGCTCATCCACAGAGGTGACAATCCTACAGGTGGTTAAGGTAATTTCATAAGGGTTGGGTAAGATTTCTGCACTTGTCTTTGCATATTCAAAAAGTCGAGGGACCTTGGACATCTAGATGCTTAAAAAAAGATAGCTATCCAGAAAGAATCATCAATCAAAGAGAAATCTGAATTATGATATTCATATCCTTTGCAGGGCAAGATTTTATTGACATACATATAATTGTAGTCATCATTTATTAAAATTCAAAGCTGGCTTTGGAGTTAGACAGTGGGTATCCTTCTCTAAATCTAAGCAAGTTGTTAAAAGAAAAATTCAGAGTTTTTGTCTCATATCAGGAGTCCCCTGTTGTAGGGCAGAAAAAAGAAAAAAAAAACTAGGAACTACTGTTATCAAAACTCTGTTTTCACAAAATTTTATTTCTCCCCATACCTATTTTGACTCTATGGCATCTTTTGTTGACTATATGTCTATATGACGAATGTTTAAGTTTTACACAATGAACAATAAAATTTTCTGCAGGAACTTTGAAATTTCCAAGAAGTAAGGGTCCCAAAACAATGATTTTACCTGGTTGATATGATGTCATTATGCCAATAAAACCACTTTAAAATCTGTTTTGTGTTACAAACTTCTCAAGATGATTCCAACTTTGCTAGCTGACATGGTGCACCTTCTTACTCTGTTCTGGTTAAACTTCAAAGAAGAACTTCAGAAAAGCCCTACCAATTACTCAAAGACTATTTGCAATTTTACCAGACTGCAATCTTGAAACTTAACTATCATTTTAGTTTTTCAGTATCCCATAGAAATAACATTGCCCCCATGAAAACTGGAAGAATTCTAGGAAACCGTGTCCCCTCCCACAACAAAGTTTTTTTGCATGGTTAAGGATATCTATTAGGGGTTGGTTATAAGGGGTATATGGTTAGGGTAGAAATGAAGTAAGCTCAGGATTATCTTTTGATAAAAAAAATGATTGGATGGGATGAGATAACAAGTAGATTAGATTATTACTTGTGGGCTATTATTTATAGACAATTTACATTGATATAGATTCTGGTATATTGATACAAATTCAAATTATATTTGTTATATTGAATAGGCTGCTATTTCTGTTTACAATATTTTTATACCTATGCAATGCTATTTTGTATATTGTATGCACATGTTTCTACCTATGCTTAAGATATTTTATATATATTGATGCAATTTTAGAATATATTTTTATATTGCATTATACATTTCTATCTCTTCTCAAGATACTTATATATTGTTTACATTTTGAGGTCATTGTCTTAATTTGCTGCATATTTATTTAAAGATTGTTCAATTTTCATATTTTATTATGAAGCCTTAGTCTTTAAGCTATATAGGTATTAAGAATAATAGGTCAATAGTCATTCTTGTTTGTCATACTAATCAGGTTCTTTAAATGCATAAAGATTGTATTCTGCATAGAAAGCTAATCTTCCAACACTTCAAAGAACTGTAGAATTTGACATTTAAATAATTTTGAATTCTGTTGACTTGAGACATGATTGCTCCTGGCAGCAGTGATTTATTCCTGAGTGAATGTTGGGCACTGAAGACACTCCACTTGAAGCTAGTTTTCTTCTAGGCAAAACTGGCCTTTGGGCAAAGACCTGCCCCTGACCCAACCTTTGAAAAACTGCATGGCGTCCTAACTGAACAAGCAAAATATAAGCAAAAAGATTGCCAAACCTTACCAATACAGAGTAAGACAGTTTTTAAAACTTTCCTGCTTCTCAAAATGGTTTGTAAGTTACTCTAGGCCTTAGTCAAAGTTAGCTTCCCTAATGTTGCAAATGAGACTTGGGTGATTGCCCAGGGACCAGTTGTTTCTGTCATTCCTTGTTCCTTTTAGAAGTTGCTTGATTATACTTCCTGTTTACTCAAGTAATATTATTTCCCTTCTCACATCTCTGATGGTGCTGAAGACTAGATAGTAATAGTTAATTTTCTCTCATGACTTAACCAAGCAATTTTTAATATAAGACTTAGACTCCTTAGGATAGGATGATTATTGAAACATTTATTATATGTTTCTTGTTTGATAGTGTTCATGCTGGTTTCAATTTTAATTTTTATGTATGTTTTTGTCTCTTCCTTTCCCTGGACAATACTTGATATTTGTTCCTATTGTATATAGCATTAGGCTTAGAACTCACTCTCTTATTTAGACAAAAGGGGGAAGTGCTGTGAGAATGCCTTCAGCTGATAGCCTTTAAGATACTGCTCCACTTTGGATGTCATCTCATGTAATATAAATGCAGATGAAAAGTGTGCATGAGTCTCTTGGCTGCTCAATTTAGTTCCAATTCCCACCAAATTGCTATTATTTTTATGAGTTTATTTCCTAATAAATATACTTTTGTTATCCTCCATTCCAGGTTATTGTGGAACTCTTGTACATCAACATTCATGCAATTCAAATAAATAGAAGAAACAGATTTGAGAAGAGACAAACATATACACAGTCACAGTCATGGTTTCTGAAGCAAGAAAGATACAGGAAGATTATAGACAGCAACATTATACAATGTTATTAGAAATAGCTGAGGAATGATTTAGAATAACCTCATTAATAAAGAACACTTAAATATTTGAAAAAATTGTTAAAAGTAATGAAAAGTTAAAGCAACTATACAAGTACCTGAGGCAGGTTTTTAATCTCTTACTGTCAGTGCTGTCTTTAGAATAACAATAGGAATGATTTTAAAACATGATAAAGTTTCACACAATAGTTTCACTGATAAGATTCCAGACATGGAAAAGTTAATTACAAAACATAGGTGATATGAAGGTGTTCAGTATAAAGGTTGATCTACCAAATTATATAAAATGTGCTAAAATAAAAAGAAGAAAGAAATCTTACATTGGTAGTTTACTGTAGCAGAGACAGAAGTTTACAACTAGAAGAAGCCAAGTAAACTAATAGTTTATGAACAAATAATTTTACTAGGGAATTATCTAGAAGAAAATAATATCTTAGATTTTTTCAAAGATAATTCCAGTTTAAATCTGAACTGGGATGCAGAACCTCATTTCTCATATGTGCTTCTTTACGTTTGGTTTTATTTATTGGGAGTTGTTTGTTGTCATTTTAATGGCTGAGATTTTATTTTCAATTTGTTTTTGACCATTTCATACATTGCACATAATGATTTTAGTCTTTTCACTTTTTCTCATCTGCTATCCATCCTGGTGAGGCTCTTCTTCCTGATAATCCTCTCTCTCTCTCTCTCTCTCTCTCTCTCTCTCTCTCTCTTTCTCTCTCTCTGTGTGTGTGTGTGTGTGTGTGTGTGTGTGTATTCGTGTGTGACCCATTTAATTTTAATTAGGGTTGACTGCTTAAGCATGCATGGAGGTTATTTACTGAAACTCTTGCAACTGAAGAAAATGGTAGAACTTTTCTTGGGCACCATTTAGTGTCAATAGTCCTTCAGAAAGAGAGAGGGCCTTGGGAGCCCCTCTCTCTTCCATGATGAGATGCCTATGGGCCCAGCTTATGAAGGTATTACATAGGTAAATATAGCATGAGCGAGGTCATGAGTACATCAGTAATGCTTTGTCCTCTCTACACTGTTGTAATGAGGCCATTTATTTGTTTCCTGGCCCCCAGGCATCTCAGATCTGAAATGATCACACAGAAACTATATTATTTAAAACACTGCCTGGCCCTTTAGCTCCAGTTTCTTATTGGCTAACACTTATATCTTAATTTAACCCATTTTTACTAATCTGTATATTGCCACTTGGCTGTGGCTCACCAGCTAAAGTTCTGGTGTCCATCTCCAGCAGGGCTACATGACTTTTCTCTAACTCTTCCTTCTTTCTCCCAGCATTCAGCTAAGTTTTCCCCCCCTTCCTCTATTCCCTGCAGCGGCCCAAGACAGTTTTCTTATTAACCAATGATATTCACAGCATACAGAGGGGAATCCCACATCAGTACACCATTTGGCAGTAGTTATCCCCAACCTCTGGCACTTACTTTTTTCCCATCCTCTATTCCATGCTGTTTCCTGAGATTCGATGGTAAGATCTACATATGGATGTCTTGTAGAAGGACAAGTACGTCACAGTACTGTATTCTCTGAACTTTTACCTATTCTGAATTTCAATATTAACCGTCATCTATGCCAAAACCAAACTCCACCAGTGGAGGTGAAAAAGTTGTACAAATCTGTGGTTATAAAGAAAAATACAGAAAAGATAGATACCATGTCAATTTGATAGGATGATAGTAGTTGATTCTCGAACAGTGCCTATGACTTCTCCAGTCATGAGCTGTCACCATGTTTGTAGTACCAGACTGGACTTTACATCTGTGCCAGTAGGCCTTAAATCAAATCAATAGTATTTGGTTATCCCCACAGCATTTATGTTACCATTATGACATTGACCAGTCATTTTGTTCACATGGTTCACATCTGTGTAAGACTGTTTATGACTTTTCTCCCCAGCAGCCTAAATAGCATCTTTTGCTGCTGTGAAAGGCAGCCAAGAGGGAGGAAGATCTTTTGTCAGTAGTAGCTTTACTTCTCCATGTCCTGTGACCAAAGTATATAATGTTCTCAATAAAAAGGCCTTATCACATAAATATTGTGAGCAATTAAGACAAGTGGTGATATCCTCTATTGTTCATGAGGGAGGGGACTGTAGGACCTCTTTAATCAAAAACTTTATAAAGAGTTTAGTGGTGTTGTCCATGCCTTTAATCTTAACACTAGGGAGGCAGATGCAGGTAGATTTCTCTGAGTTGTAGGCCAGACTGATCTACACAGTGAGTTCCAGGACAGCCAGAGCTACATAGTGAGATCCCATGTTTAAAAATTAAATATAGGAGAAACTCATATGTAGCACTAATATTCTTGTTTAAAATACATGGCTTCTGGAATGATACCATTTCTATGCAGAAAATCTGTTTAAACTCTCCTTTTAAAGAAGAGGTTTTAAGTAAGTTTACAAAATAGTACAATTCAACATTACTTTTTAAAAATGTATCCTTGGTGTTAAGTCCCCCTTCTGGCCTTCCCCACTTGAACTCTCTTCTTTATTATCACTCTCTGCTTTCAACCTCATACCAACTGTATTGTACCATCCCCTTTTCTAATGTTGCCTCCTCCTCCATGAGCTCTTTGCCCTTTATACATAGCAGTCTTCTACAGGTACTCTAAGTTAAACTGACAAATCTAAAGATTTGAAACTCAGATCCACATACATAAGAGAACATAAAGCGTTTGTCTTTCTGGATCTGGGTTACCTTCCTTTCTATCATTTTTTTCTAGTTCCATCCATCTACCAGCAAAGTTCTTAATTTTGTTTTCTTCATTGTTTTATAGAATTCCATTGTGCATGTACCACATTTCCAATATCCATCCATCAGTTTATGGAAATCTCAACTGATTTTTTTAAAATATTCATAATATTCATTTATTTATTGTTGGAAAGGGATTCTAAAGTTAAAATTTCAACTTTTGAATATTATGTACATATTTAAACCAAGTTCAATGAGTTTTCATTCTAGTTACTGAGATAAGAATTTTATTCATATCCACTGTCATTTGTAATGATGTTAATATTATTTATTTTAATACTTAACTTACAAAAGTTGTAAGTTAAAAATAATTAAATCTAGTGGATAAGTAAAAGAATAATAAATATAGGATTATAGTAATGACTCACTGTAACTCAGACAATTAATCTTCATTATTATTCACTTGTGGTATTTGTTGGCTATAATTATAATTACAGAGCACCAGCTTCAGTACATATTAAATAAGATATAAACTGTTAAAAACATTCTTTCTTAATTTTGTTATGTAACAGATAATTCTGCCACTACCACCCTAAAAAATTATAGTGAAACATAACTAAGTTGAAAGAATACACTGAAGGAGAAAAATAAGTGAAGCAGTGATGACAAAGAGAATTTCAGGAATTAAAATTTGTAAATCAATATTATATTTTTGTTTTCTTAGGCAATACTTAATTTGTTAAAAACTGTGAAAGAATTAATTCAGCAATAAGGTTTTGATATCACACATCTAGTAACATGCTATTTGATAGATCTGTAACATCAACAGTTTTCTCGTTCTAATACATCTAACTGGAGAAAAAACAGTGTTGCTGAATATTTAGCTGCTCATTATTGTAAATCTAAATAATCACCATCATGCTGATTATATATTAATAATTGTAGATAGCTGATAATTTGATTGTGGTCTGAAACCTCTATGCATTATGGTTCTGTGGGCCTTTATGCTTATAACACTCAGCAAAGCCTGAATTATAAAACTTACTTTCAGAAAGTATATTAGAAAGCATAATACATACTACATATAGTAGGATGGCTCAGCAGACAGAGGCATTTGCTGCAAAGCTTGCAGACGTGAGTTTGATGCAGGGAACATACATTGTGGAAGAAGATAAGAAATCCCTACAAATTGTCCTTTGAGAGTTCACAAGTGCATGCACACACACACACACACACACACACACACACACACACACACACACACACACACACACCACATTTCTGACCACCTGAGCATTGGCCCTGACTGCCCTTTGAGAGATGAGTGTCTGGGTTCAAGGCTGGAGACCCTGCTCTACAAGGCACTAGTCCATGGAGGAATGTCCTCTACCCCACCACCCACCACCACACTCCAGAGACCCCTGAGCAGCCTATCCACACCTGCAACCATCCCGACTGCACCTAGGGCCACTGGAGCCTTGACCGTGAGTGCACTTGGAGAGGATCCCCCGGAGCCACATCAGTGGACCGCCAGAGGCATGACCCTGACTGAACCATGAAGAAGAGTAATCACCGAAGCCATAGGCCACACCTGCACCAATTGGAGGACGAGAATACATCCAGCAACTTACAGAGCAATATGGCAACACCTGGACCTAGTCGTTCTACAAAAGGAACACCTGAACATCTTAACCCAGAAGAAGCAGAAGAAAACGTCCTTAAATATAACTGTCCAAAGTTGATAGAAACCCTTAAAAAGGGAATGAAAAATTCCCTTAAAGAAATGGAGTAAAAGACAAACAAAAAATTGGAAGAAATCAATAAATCTCTTTAAGGAAGCCAAGAAAACCAAGAAAAAAAAACCAAACAGGTGAAGCAAAACAGTTCAAGACTTGAAAATTAAAACAGCGTCAATAAAGAGAACACAAACTGAGGGAATCCTGGACATGGAAAATCTGGATAAATGAACAGAAACTACAAATACAAGCATAACCAACAGATTACAAGAGATGAAAGAGAGAATCTGAGGAGATGAAGATACAGTAGAGAAAATAGAGTCATTGGTCAAAGAAAATGTTAAATCCAACAAATCCTTAACACAAACCATCCAGAAAATCAGGTTTTTTTTTTTCCTTAAAATAATACCTGTGTGTGTCTGTGGTGCTGGAGACTGACCCTGTTGTGTTGCAGGACAGGTGAGTGCTCTACCATTTATATCTATAGCCTTTTTTAGTTTTATATTACTTGTTTGTTTCCTGATTTCCCTACATTGCTGCTTAGACACAGAGTCTCCCCCTCTGTCACAGGCTTGACTCAAATGGTCAAGAGCCTCCCTCGTGGTAGGATTGCAAATATGCACTACCATGCCTACGTTTAACTTTTCTTCATGTGGGTTATTTAAAAAAATATTGTCAGTATTTTAAATTACTAGACCATCTATGTAAAATCAGATACACCTATGGAGAGGAAAAACAAAATTAAAGCTCTCCACATCTAAATGTTTAAATTTGAAAGTGATTGAATTCTTATATTCTTGATACATTCTTATTTGAATTGTTTAGATAATTTCCCCTGTTCAAAATTGTATCCCATATATGTGTAAATTATAATTATTTTATGTATGTTGATAAATTTTTAGCCCATATACTAAAGATTTAAAACAATTGAAAACTAATTTGGTGATTTACATAAAGATAGGTCATAGCAAGTTTCATCATTTTCACCAAAGTATGGTGAGCTATTCCATTCACGTCAGTGTCAACAAAATCTGCATCCAGAATGATTCCTTTATTTCAAAGAATTCCCGGAAGATTTTTTGATAACTTTAGTTCAATCCTTATTAGTAAGAATTGCTAGCTACATTAAAAAGAAAATGTTAAGAAAATATAGCTCAATGTCAAATGAAATTTAGATCTCTAAGAACTATAAAGTACATATCAAATATTGGGCTAAGGTACTTCATTTTGACAATATCAGATATGTAACTTTTTCATGAAATTTCTTATATCTGAGAGGACTGAGTATTAAAAGTCATAAAATAAGGATGTCACCAAATAGTTCAAATTTTTTAGTTTATGTACACCATCAGTGAAACATCAGAGCTTAAAATAATACAATTGAGAGAAATATTTAAATGCTTCACTGATCACCTCACATGTTGCATAGAGGGATCTTCTTCGCTATGAAGCCTTACTGCTTCAGCCATCCCAAAGAGGACAGTGAACAAAAAGTGGGGTTGCAGATTATTTAAAGAGCAAATGTGAGAGATGAAGACCAAAAGAGGGGCTTGGTCTTACGTTAGGTGGGACCATGTTCATTCATGGGGAGTGGAGGGGCAGTTAGTTGCCCACATGTGCAGATGGTCAAAATGTCTACAGAGGAAGACAAGATGTGACCTCTTACAGGGGTGGATGACTTCCATAGCCCACAAAGGAGTTTGGGAAATGTAGTCCTTCAAAAGAACAGGTTCAAGGCTTCATTGTAAAACCTCAAGACCCACTCTCTAGCAATCCACTAGCAAGCCTTCATGGTCTAAAAGTTCTCCACTATTTTTCTTTGTTTCCCTACCCTCCCTTTCATCTTTCTGTTTCTGTATCCTACATATTCATTAAAACCTTTGGTATTTGTCTTCTTTGGTCCAAATTATTTAATTTAATATACTAATTTACATTCCAATCTTTTTCCTAAAAATGTTGTAATTTCATTCTTTTTTATAGTTGAATATATTTCCATTGTATATATGTGCCACATTTTCTTCATCCATTTATCTGCTAACTCATAGTCGGAACCCATACACTATAGGTGAGTGCTACTATAAAGAATAATGAATGGGCATTTTGGTAGTATGCTATTTTAGAATATTTTTAAATATAATCAAGAGTATCATAGTTGGATCATGCAACAGTTCAGTGTTTTGATTTGAAAGTTAAATGTACCTCATAAGCTCATGTGTTTGAATACTTGGTCTCCAGCTGGATGTGCTATTTGCTAGTATCTGGGAGAAGTTGGGAAGGGGGATATAATAAAAATATATTGTCTAAAAATGTTTTTAATAAAAAGTAATAATAGAAAAAATTAAATAACTAAATGGCTTAAAATAAGAAAAACACAAGCAAAATGATTAGACTGAGTTAAAACATTTCAGTAAAATTTTAATTAAAACTCTATTGCCATACTGAGAAAACATTTCCATAATCTTATAATATATAATTAATATATGCTAAAATCTCCACCCATATCTCTTTAAACTGACTTCTAATAGTTTTCCACATAATAACATCACTGAAGGATTTTGTTTGCCTTATTAGTAGAGAATGCAGAGGTTATATAGTCCTTTAAGAACCAAAACCTCTGTAAACTCTATGAATTTATAATGTTACATTTTATTTTAAAAAACCCTAGTGGCAAATTATTTCCAAGAAATGAGTGTGCATAAATTCAAGTGTTGACTATTAAGTATGAAAACTAATTATATTTGACACTTGTCTATTTTTCCAAATGTCATTTCTTATTTCATAAAAATAGATATGTGAGAAGTCTAGATTATTACTGCATAACTTCTGATAAGTCAACAAAACTATTTTATTTTGTAAATAAATACTGTTTTCAAAATTTTATGTATGTCTATTTATTTCCTTCAGCAAGTAGTCAAAGTAACATGTTAGTTATAAATGCATGATGGAAGATAGGATATTAATTTATTGTTTGGATATTTTAGCAAGTATATCTAATTCAAACAGTTTTTGTCAACCAAGTAGATGAACAGATAAAAGGACACATCTTGGTTCTTGTTTCTATGAACATGCTGTGGAATAAACGAACTAACCCAATTCTCAGCAACTTAGTCATTTATTCATATATTTTTCATTATAGAAATGTTCCATTGTTCTATGAACATGTTTTGTTTCTACTGTACGCTAACAGAACTAGCAAGACATGAAGGGAGAAGAACTCATTTTCCTTAAGTTTTTATTCATATTATTGATAAGCAAGTTCTGACAAATAGATGAATTCTTACCAGGGAAATGTCTCAGAAAACAAACAAAGAAGTGGGGTGCATTAAGTATTTTGCACAATGCATATGTCTTAATGTCTCTATTGCTGGGACAAAACACCATGATCAAAAAGCAAGTTGGGGAGGAAAGGGTTGCTTGTCTTACACTTCTACAATACTGTTCATTATCGAAGGAAGTCAGGACAGGAATTCAAACAGGAAAGGATGCTACAGGGCAGAGCTGCTGCAGTGGCCATAAAGGGGTCTATTTACTGGCTGGCTTCCCATGACTTTCTAAGTCTGCTTTCTTATATAACCCGGGATTCCAGACCAAGGATGGCACCCACCCCAGCAATGGTCTGGGCCTCTCCCATTGATCACTAATTGAGAAAATGCTTTACAACTGAACCTCATAGAAGCCTTCAACTGGGGCTCCTTCCTCTCTGATGACTCTAGCTTGTGTCAAGTTGACAAACAAAACCAGACAGTACTGACAGTCTCTGACAATCGTGTTCCACAATTTATCAAATATTATTAAATGCACAAACGGTGAATCCATTTTAATTTGTTTAAATGCCTCCATAAGCTGGATATTTTAAAATAAAATTTTCTCAACTGAGTTTCCCTCCATTCAGATAACTCTAGATTGTGTGTCAAGTTGACAAAGACCAGCCAGCACAACTCATTCCTTGTCAACCTAACACACAAACTCATCTCTATTACACCACACTCTTCCTTTACTATTCATCCCCAAGTTTTCACTTTAAAAGTATAAATAACTTAAAAATTCCATAATCTTTACAAATCCAAACACATTAAAATTCAGTGTCTTTAAAATATCCAATCTCTCTAAATATTCAAAATCTCTCTTAAAAGTTCAGCCTTTCAGTTGGAGGCTCCTGTAAAAATTAAAATTAAATTAACTGTCTTCTTCAAGAGGGAATAATTAGGTTATAGTCACAATCTGAATCAAGCAAAACCAAACTCCAAGAGTATAAATAACCAGACTCCCAATTATCTGGGACTCACGCGTGATCTTCTGGGCTCGTCCAAGGAGCTTGAGTTCCTTCTCCAGCTCTGCCCTCTGCTGCACACAGAGCTCGTTTTCTATGCTCTGCCTCGCTCCACTTACTGCTTCTGTAGTTCTTGGTAGTCATCCCATGGTACTGGTGTCTCCAAAATGCTGGGGTCCTCTGCTGCAAAGTGCGCTGCACTTTCACCAATAGCCACTCATAGGCTCTCTTCATAATGCCAAGCCTCAACTTCTTTGCATGACCCCTCCCGTTGTGGGCCTTCAGTGGTCACTGGGCAGACCTTCACTAATGACCTCTGCTGGCCTCTAACCATGCCAAACTTCAGCTACTTTCCATGATCCCTTAATGACTTCAAAACCAATACCACCTGAGTGACTTCTACACTACCAAGTTCAGCTGCCAGCACAAAGGACAACCTCAAAGGCTTCTGGAACACAGCTGTGTGTGCTGACTTTGAGGAAACAATTCCCAGAATATTTCACCTCAGTGATGCTGGTCTCTTCTCAGCCACCACTAATTTTTACTGGTATCAGTTGTCCCAGTAACATAAAGGTTTCAATTCTATTGTCAGTCTCTTGTTAGTTACGACTGACTCTTAGGCCCCAGTTGACCAGAACGACAGAATCTCAGCTCAAAACAGCAAATAGCTCTGATAGAGTCTTTAAACTTCCCTTGGAAACTTCCCAGGGCAGGCAGGCTTCCACTCTCTGCAGTGCACTCAGCACTCTTGCCTTCCAAGTTCCCACAAAGCACCCCACTAGAGTCCTCAACATTCAATGGCTTTTTTTTTGCACAAAGTTCCAATCCTCCAAAAAAACCTGTTCAGGTCTGTCATAGTAGAACCCCACTGTGCTGGTGCCAACTAGTCTTTGGTAGGATTTTTATTGCTTCAACAAAACACCATGATCTAAAAGCAAGATGAGGTTTATTTGACTTACACTTCCATAGCACTATGCAGCACTAACAGAGGGAAGCAAATTTCACATTCAAAGGTTATGGTTTCATGTCTGTGAAGACTGGGGAGCATGTTTTCATGGGAAATTACAATGTCAAATTTTAGTGTAGGCTGGAATATAATCACTTGCAATTCATGTTTCTCTCATTATTTCAAAAATTCCTAAAATACCACCTTAATATGATATCAAATAAGTCTGAAAGCTGTAATCACATATAAACAAAGTAAAAAAAAAAATCAGGGCCCTCAAATATATATTCTCCTGAGACAACTTAGACACATAGTTTACTCAAGGCACTAGAGGTTGACCAACTTACTAGAGCAGAAATCAGCATATTTCTGTTCCATACACTGGATAATGGGGGCATAGAGAAATAGTATTAGGAAGAATAATCAATGGCATTTAAGGTTTGTTTGCTTATTATTATGTTTTAATTCAGTAACATTTCTATTTCTAGGAAATTATTAATTAAAGATGACAATCTCTGAACTGAGTAATCTTTAATTATCTAAAGTACATGATCCATATTTTCGGCTGAATACTTCTATAAAGTCATTTGTAGTCTACTCAATTATTATTGTATTGGGGAAACAGTTGGATAACAATGAGAAATGAATATAAATACTTTTAAAAATTTTTAAGCAAAATTGAATTTTATGTGTATTGTTATTAATAAAATTATAAATAAAATTGAATGTAAAATAGCTAAGAAATGGTAGAATAGAAAAGTGTACTTTAAAGTCTAGTCATAAACTAGTAAGAATTTCATCAAGGCTCAAGATAATCCAATAACTATATAGAATTAAGAGGTAATACATCAGTAGCCAATTATAACAAAAGTCAGTCTTAGTTTTCCCCTTTTAAAATTCAGGAAAAAAAAACTTCTTAATGACTCACCACCAGGAGGCAGAGATGGAGTGCTCTGCTACCACACGGATCTGCACAGCACTCATATCTTCCATGTACATAAAATTCACCAGTTCATCTGCTCTTGATGGCTTAAGCAGATACCATGACTTCTCCATTGCGTATAGTGCCACAATAAACATGTGAGTGTGAGGGTCTGTACCCTCACACTCACATGTTTATTGTGGCACTATAAGTAAGATTTGCAGGGCACAGTCCCCGGCATGGTAGAAACAGATCACACGTCACTTCTAGTTTTCAATTATTTGGGGGATCATCCACAGTGGATGTTTTCCAGTAGTTTGACTACTAATCATTCTCACTAACAATGTAGGTTTCATTTCAGTCCTTGTACACATCAGCATTGATTATCATTTCTTTTCTCGAAGATAGTTATTTTATCAGGGGTAACATGGAATCTCAAGTTAGGGTTTTTTTTTCCTAATTTTTCCTTATACATAAAGATATTGAATGTTTTTAGTGAAATTACTAAATGATAATATTTGCTCATCATTTGAAAAGTGTCTACTTTGTCCATTTTCCTGCTAGATAATTAGATTTTTGGTTGTATTTAATATATTGGATTCGATATATTATGTGTATAATCTCCTATCAGTTGACCAGGTGGCAGTTTTGACTCCATTCTTCTACATTTTTTTAATCTATTAGTTGTTTCATTTGCTTTTAAGGAACTTTTATACATTTGATGCAATTGTCTATTCTTGTTAGTGAAATTCTACTCAGAAAATTGTTGCTTAAACCAAATGCTTTCCCTCTAATAGTTTCAAAGTTTCCCATCATTTTTTACTAATACTTTATTAATTAATCTCTGATATTTATTATTTCTTTCCTTCAACTACTTTTGCATTTACCTTATAAATTTTGTTTTATTTCTATTTTGTATAGTTTTATAAGGCCTGTTTTTATGTGATCTATTTATTTGTGTTATGATTTTTAATATAGTCACATAACTGCCAGCATTTCTATTATACTATTATATATACCTTGACCAGATGCAACTCATTTTACCAAAAAATATTTTTTATTTCCCTCTTTCTAGATGTTTTTGTTCCTTTAAAAAAGATTTATTAATTTTTTTCTCCTTTTTATTGATTTTATTAAGTTCTACATTTTTCTCTGCTCCCCTCCCTACCTCTCCCCTCCCTTTCAACCATCTCCCATGGTCCCCATGCTCCCTATTTACTCAGGAGATCTTGTCTTTTTCTATTTTCCATGTAGATTAGATTCATGTATGTCTCTCTTAGGGTCCTCATTGTTGTCTAGGTTCTCTGGGATTGTGAATTGTAGGCTGGGTTTCTTTGCTTCATGTTTAAAAACCACTTATGAGTGAATACATATGATAATTATCTTTCTGGGCATTGTTTACCTCACTTAATATGATGTTTTCTAGCTCCATCCATTTGCCTGCAAATTTCAAGATGTTATGTTTTATGTTGTGTAGTACTCCATTGTGTAAATGTACCACATTTTCCTTATCCATTCTTGGGTAGAGGGGCATTTAGGTTGTTTCCAGGTTCTGGCTATGACAAACAATCCTGCTATGAACGTAGTTGAGCACATGTCCTTGTGGCAAGACTGAGCATCCTTTGGATATATACCATATTACCTGTGTAAGCTGCTATCACACAACTATGACCAACATATGGAAAGAATCACTTTAAGAGAGAAAATATTTATATTGTTTATTTGTTTCAGTAGGTGATTATCATGCTTGCTTGACCCTGTATATCTGAGCAAAGCTTAACAGTAGTTGGAGTGTTTGAAGAAAGATACTTTTCACCTCATGGGAATTATAGAAAATGTCAAGAATCACTTACAGCATTCGAAGGTATGTACCAAGTGATCTGCTAGCTAGTGTTGTTTCATCTTTCAAAAATGAACTACCACCTGTTGACTGAGTATTCAGTCCCCCCTCACCATATGTGGGGTACATTCCCATACAAAGCAATGATTCATCAATGGTCCATATCAGTACATCTGTTTTTTTGGTGTATTGCTTGCCATTGTGAATTGATAGGATTGACATGATGAAGGATGATTTTTCTTAGTTTTTTATGATTTATTTATTGCTTTAGTATTTGCGTATATCATTCTTCCTGTTCTATATGTAGAATTCAGTTTCTTATCTTCTGTAATTCTGGTTTATTACAAATGAATAGTGATGTGGGATTCCATCCATATGCTGCGATTACCATTAATGAATAAAGAAACTGCTTTGGACCTATAGCAGGGCAGAACTTAGCTAAGCAGGGAAAACTAGACTGAATGCTGGGAGAAGGAAAGCAGAGTCAGAGAGAAGCCATGGAGCTGCCACCAGAGACAGATGCACTTAATCTTTGCTGGTAGGCCATGACCTCCTGATGATGTACAGATTAATGGAGATGGGCTAAATTAAGATACAAGAGTTAGTCAATAAGGAACTAGAGCTAATGGGCCAAGAAGTGATTTAAATAATATAGTTTCTGTGTGATTATTTTGGGGCTTAGCAGCTGGGAACCAACAAGCAGTCTCTTACAACAAATTCACACACCAACGTGGCCAACTAAATCCACTTAAGAACCTGAGAGAGCTTGAAAAGGAATTCTAAACACAAAAGTACAGAGCTTAACACAGCTTCTTGCTGTTTGATGCTGGCATGCCACCGCTTCTTTAAGAGAGGTTTTCCTGACTCAGAGTAGCAGAAAAAAGCTACGCTGTTTTGAAATGACAGCTTTCTGGGCCATGCTGCCAGTGTGATCTCTTCTCTGGCTCCTTCAGAAGACCAAGCATTTATGTGGGGTCTGTGAGCAGCATATTACAAACTGCTTAATGGCTTGACATAGAGCCACTGCATACTTGGAACTGCGGCAATGTGCATGGTTTACAGAGTCAGTGAATGGACTTCCACCATGTTGGACTGTGAGGAGTAGGCAGGCAGGGCCATATATACCCTAGCAATGCTGCAGCTCAGATTCTTAAGAAGTGCACAGCATTTTAAGAAGCACTTCAGGTCAGAAAATAATTATAAATACACAATAAAGACAAATTCAGATTAGAAAGACCTCTAAATGGGTCTTGTGTTAGATAAATATATGTAGCTTGGGTGAGAGAGAAAAAAAAAACATTGTCTTTAAAGAGATAGTTTACAAACAAGAAACAAGCCACATAAAGATGAAATACACACAGAAAGTCTGGATTATGTATATTATTGTGTTTTCTTTGAATTTTTTGACTGTGAAGAAGCTAAGTACAGAGAGACATTTCATTGTATGGGCTACTAAGCTAAACCAGCATGTAAAAGGTATCCTGACTTCAGAATTTGGGCCTAAGGATATGTTGCTTTGGAAAAGAGGTTCTGCTTTTGTTTCCACAGAAGATGTGAACCTGTGGATTCATTCCAGGCTAATGTGGTTTGATGGACCAAGAACCCCCAAAAGGTTACTGAGAACACCTTTTCCAATAAACAGCAGGAAGTAGTTTACAGAAAAGTATGCCCAAATTCGCTAAATGATGGTTTATAAATGTTTGTTTACATTTAAAGGGGGATATGTTATAGGAGTTTGCATTGCTATGGATCTTGCTTTATTGATAGAAATTTAAGGTCAATTTTGTTATATTGTGTCTATATATTTCTACTCTTGATTAAGGTATTGTGTTTTTAAATATGTAATGTATAATTAAGAAATATAGGTTAATAGATAATCATCTATAATAGTCAAGCTTGAAGCCATGTTACTTAGATATTCTAGATGTACAGAGATGTGTTTCAGTTAGAGGTATTCTTCAAATCCTTCAAAGACTATATAATATGGCATTTAAAATGTTTATGAACTTAGGACTTTTCATGACAATGAGACACATCTGTTCCTGGCAGCACCAATCTACTTCAAGGGTATGACATGCATTGAAGAGGCTCCTTGTGGAGTTTGCTAGCCATTTTGGCATGAAACTGCTCTTGTCTGGGCTGCTTGATGGTATGCTATGTGAACTGGACATGCAGGACCCACAGAAAAATGACTGCTGAAGTTGCCTAAAGAAGGCAAGATAGTCCTTTGGAGTTCCTGCTTCATGAAAGAGTCTACCAGACATTCTGCAGGACACAGAAGAAAGTGACTCACAAATATAGGCAGAGCTGCCTTTGAAATTTCTTGCTTTGTGGAAAAGTCTGCCAGACACTATGGGCCTGTAGGCTAAAGAAGAATGCCCCAACAATACAGAAAAAATTTGAATGACTGTTCAGGCAGCGAGATGTCTCTGTCAATTCTAGAGTTTTGGAAGTTGTTTACAATGTGCCTCCTGTTTACTTAGGTAATATTATATCCCTCTAGAGTCTTTCATGGAGTTGAATAAGAGGTAGAAAGTAGATATACTAAAGTTAAAACCTTTTTTATTTAAACAGAAAAGGGGAAGTGATGTGGGATTCCCCTCTGTATGCTGTGATTATCATTAATGAATAAAGAAACTGCTTTGGACCTATAGCAGGGCAGAACTTAGCTAGGCAGGGAAAACTAAACTGAATGCTGGGAGAAAGAAGGCAGAGTCAAAGAGAGGCCATGAAGCTGCCACCGGAGACAGAGGCACTTAATCTTTGCTGGTAGGCCATGACCTTCTGATGATACACAGATTAATGGAGGTGGGTTAAATTAAATTAGATGCAAGAATTAGCCAATAAAAAACTAGATCTAATTGGCCAAGCAGTGATTTAAATAATATAGTTTCTGTGTGATTATTTCAGGTCTGAGCTGCTGAGCAGTCAGAATAAACAAGTGGCCTCCTTACAACAGAATAGGATCTGTTTGTTGTCTGTTTTTTCCCTGAGTGTAAGTGTTCATTTCTTCTAATATTTTATTAAGCTTGTTCATTGACAGTTTCAGAAATATACGTAGTATGCTTTGGTTAGTGCTACTCTCCCCCATCTTTTCCCCTCTCCTTCCCATCCCTACTACTATACCCATACAACTCCTCTCACTCCTATGTTGCCTTGTTTTTCCTCTGAGTCCTGGTTCTCTTCACTACAGTCATCCACATGATAATTGCTTTGGAGCTATCCATTGGATCATACTGAGACAATCCACGGATACAAAATCAAAGACAATGCCTTCCCTTCCACCAGAATCTATCAATAGCTCTTAGTTCAGCAAGGAATACTAGGGCTCCCCAGTCTATGATTGATTGTTGGCAGGTCCAGACTGAGAGTCCAATTGCAAGCAGCCACTGTTGTGACATTATTAAAGTCTTGTTTATGTCATGCCTAGAAGATAGCTATTCATAGTTCTCCTCTCACCTTTTGGCTCTTAGATTATTTTCCTCCCTCTCCCATAGAGGGAGAGTTTTTGAGTAGGTAGTGTGAATATCCTATTTCTGGCTGAACACTTGAACTCTACTTATGCCATCACTCTGAGTCACTTGATATTTGCTGTCAGTTGTTGTGAGAAGCTTCTTCTATTAACTCTAGGAGTAGTCATTGTCTATGACTAGAAACACAAGTGTTTTGAAAACAGCTTGAAGTGTATTAATTCAGCTATAACAGTAGTAAGTTCCTCCCATGGGATTGTGTAACCACTCATAAGCACTGTGGATCTTACAGATGTTTCTTTCTCATGCACTTGAAGCTCAAATGAAAAAGACTATCATCCCTACTGTGTTGCTCAACACCCAATGTTAGGGTTTTTTCTTTATTTGAAAATCTGAAGTCCAGTATTCCAGTGTTTCAATTAGTCTGCTGTGTATTCTTTACTGCTGTACTCTCATGTTTTTCTACACTATTCCACCTGTACTTGCTGCTAGGAACTTCTTGTCTTGTCTCTCTGGGAGATTTAGAAATGTCTTGATTTCTAATCCACCATCTCTCTTTTCCCCAATACACTTTTTAAATAGCATAGTATAATGGGGAGGCCCCTGGATATGTCTCTGTTAATTCTAGAGTTTTGGAAGTTGCTTACAATGTGCCTCCTGTTTACTTAGGTAACATTATATTACCTGAGCACTCAGACAGTTTATAGTCAACTGAAAGTCTTTATTCCAGTTGTCTGGGACTCCACTCAGGCACTGGGCTCCTAAGTGTAGCACCAAGTACACAAAGCATTGGGATTTTGAAGGCAAAACCCACATCCAGGCATCTGGTTCTGCAGCCACAGTGGGTACTTTGAATAAGCAAACAATTTAAAGGAAAATAAGTGGCTGGCTTGAGGGGGTTCTGCACAAGAAGTAAGATAAACATTTAGCTGGTCTGGAGGTTTGTACAAGCAGGCAGGTGAACAGAAGTTAGGGTACATTATCTAGGAATCAGCCTCAGGTACCAAGAATAGACTTGGGTAATTTTCCATGTATTTTTCCATCAAGGAGGTCAAATTCTACTTTAAATTTTAAAAAGCCTTAGCAGGAATGCAAGATGGAGGAACCGCTTAACTATCTTGCCCTGTCACATTAGTTTGAGGTTTTCTAAAGAAATATTCTCATCTAAATACTTTGAAAGTATTTATACTAATTATAAATGCAAATTCAAACTTTAAAAATTTTACTTTTGTTCAAGAAAAATCCTATTACCATGATAGTTCAATGAAATAAGAGGACATGATAGCTCCTAGGTGTAGTTGAGGAAAAGATTTATTGTAGATATGAGGGAGAGCACATCCAGAGGCATCTTGAAGGTTCCAAACGAACATGGCCAGCAAACTGAACCAGGTTATGGGAAGGGAGATGTGGAGAGGAGAGAGTGAGGTAGAGGAAAGGCACTGGGTAAGCAAGTGGACCAAGAGAGATACAGAAACAGAGCCAGTTAGAAGACAAGAGGCCAAGAGAGCTAAGAGACCAAGAGACCACATGGTATAAATGGCTGGAGATAGTGTTTGGGTTAAAGCATTTCCAGCCCTTGGCATCCCTATACCCAAAGAGTCTGGAATGTTTGAGTAGAAAGTGCCATCCCAAGCCCTCTCTTCTGGGAATTGCCTCAGTCCAGACTCCACCTCTGAGAAAGCCTGCCAAACAATGGGTCCTACCTAGGGAGACTCAAGACCACTCCAACAGGGTATTTAAACTGGCCCCACAAGGGAACAAGCATGTGGGTTTTTTTATTTTTTATTTATTTTTTATTGCTTTATAAGTAATACCATTCAAAATTTCCACTTCCTCTCCTCCTCCCATTTCCCTCCCACTCCCCCACTCACCCTCCTCCCCTCCCCCTCCAGTCCTAAGGGAGGGCACGGTACTCTGCCCTGTGGGAAGTCCAAGGCCATCCCCCCCTCCATCCAGGCTTAGGAAGGTATGCATCCAAATAGACTAGGATCCCAAAAAGCCAGTACATGCAGTAAAGACAAATCCCAGTGTCATTATCATTGGCTTCTCAGTCTGCCCCAATTGTCAGCCACATTCAGAGGGTCCAGTTTGATCCCATGCTCCTTCAGTCCCAGTCCAGCATGTGATTTTCTGCTCTTCCTTTCCCCTCTCCTATCTGAGGGCCTGGAAGGTCATTGGTGAGTGCTAGCATCTACTAAACCTGGACTTTTTCTAACTCAGTTTGATTTGGTCTGATTTGGATTATTGTGTTGGCGGAGAGATTTATTGGGACATAAAAACTTTTCAGTTATGTAGGGTTCAGAGGCTGAGGAAAGGGAAGCCTGCCCAATACCTAGTCTGGAGAGGTTTTTAGAGTATGGTCAGGCTGAGAAGTGCTGGGAGGAAACACAGATACTGAGTGAGACTTGGCCTGGGTTTCTTTGAGACCTAGCAACAGTCTTTAACACTCATTTTGTGGTGAAGATAAATAGGCAAAGGGCATAATATTTTTGGAATTCATTACATTAATCTAAGAAAATTAATTTTAATGTTTTTTAGTTCATTTTTCTCTACTAATGACATATATCCTTTTGATTTTCATATTTTAATTAAAATCAATAATGAAATCTAATTCTTAAATAAATTATACCTATTTTCAACAAAATTAAATTCTTCATTCAACATAATAAAATTACTTTCATCCTTCATTTTATGAAGTATGTGTTTTTTAGATCACTGAACATTGCAATTTTGGAATAGAAATTATAAGTGTAAATGTCTCAATATTATTAACTCAGAAAATTATACCTTGTCTAATTGGATTAAGAAATACTTTCATAGCAATTTCAGTTTTGAGGAAATACATTTTGAGGGCCTAGTTTATTGGTTACTTTTTGCTTGCTATGAACAAAATAACTTGAAAAACTGGTAGGGTGGCTTTTTTATTTGTTTGATTGCTTGTTTTTCTCTTATATTTTCATAATGTCATTCCATCATGGTGGAAGAAACAGGGCAGACTGTCTGGAAGAGCAGCACTAAGGTGGTAGGTAGGCTGCTGGTCACATTACCTCTTCAATAGGAAAGTAGGGAATGATGAATGTCCATGGACAGATAGCTTTATCGTTTTTGTGTGGTTCAAAATTCCATGAAATGCTGCCACCAATATCCATGATTGATTTTGCTTCAACTGACATGGTTCATACAGTCCTCACAAACATGCCCAGAGTTCTGCTTTCTCAGTGATTCTAGATCATTTCAGCTTGCACTCAACATAAACCAACCCTCCTATATACTTGGCTCCTAAACATAACACTTTAATTAATTAAGGCTTAATTTTCTGTTCCTTGTCAAAATAGTCAACTGGTCATCTCATAAACTTATTGCAGCTTCAATAATCTCCAGGATCTTTAAAAAAATCACATTTTTTTAAAAAGTATAAGGGAAGAATCCTTTCTGAGATTTTGGTGATCTCCTAACAGTGACCTCCTGTGTAATCAAAACCAGTGGCATATTTCCAATGTACAAAGCCATGGAATAAATATCAGTTCAAAAAGGAATTAGTGATAGCAAAACAAGGAAATATGAGATCAAAACAAGGTTGAAACTCAGCAAGGAAAACAGTAAAGCCTATAGCTCTATGTTGGACCTTTAAGTCTTGTGATGAATCATTTGGGTTCCCAATGCCTTGGGTAACTCCACTCCTTCTGTTCTTCCTCCTGTAGCATTTGTGGCCTCTCTCTTGGACCAGATGTATTTTATGTCAGGTCAAAATAAAACTCCAATTTTCCAAGTTTCAAAAGGCAATCCAAATATGGAGAAAAAAATTCAACCTGTATTCTGGGAGGATTTCTGGCAGCTAAATAAAAACTAGCGTTCTTCAGGAGCTAGTGAAGCCTGTTCCCTTCTACCAAAGGAGCTATTTCCCTACCTCTGGCAGAAGGGCCATATGGCTGCCTATAGTGTCTATTAGCATATCAAAGTTCATGTTCACCTCCTGCCTCACTCTGCATCACAATACCTTGTATACATTTCAAAATCCATGCCCTTCCCACTTATTCCCCTCCCCTAAACTCCCTGCAGCTCACAGTCTTCTGAGTGTCATTTCATTTGTATTTTAATAAATGAAGCTTGCCTGAAGGATAGAGAGTAAAACGGCTTTACTAGTCAGCCTTACAGAGCAGGCAGTGGTAACATACACCTTTTTCCCAGTATCCCACACTAGTTGCCATAGAAACTGGGCAGTGTGTGTCTTTAATCCCAGCATGCTTTTAATCCTAGCCCTAGAAAGGATTATAAAACAGGAGGAGAAAGCTCACAGTCCCAGGCTCATTCTGAGATTCTTGGAGACAGGATTGCCATTTTCGGATTGAGGTCAAGGTAAGAGCCAATGGCTGGCTATTTTGCTTTTTGGAACTTCAAGTTGAACCCCAATTTTTCTCCTTGACATGTTATTAATCATGCTTCACTTGGCACCCAAGTTTTGGGGCATGTATTTACGAAAAAGCCATATGCCTGAAGCATTTAGCCACCAGCCCAGACCAGAGCTGGAATTGGAATTCCAGCTTTATGAATTGGAACCCAAAGCTAGAAAATACACAGAGAATCTGGATACTGTATATTATTGTGTTGTCTTTGAATTGATTGACTGCTGAGGAAGGAACAACAGCTGCTAAAAGACATTTGATTAATTATGCTGCTGGATTAATCCAACCAATATATTTTGAAAATGTCTTGACTTCAAAATTTAAGTCAAAAGATATGTTATGTTGGAAAAGAGGTTTTGCTTTTGTTTCCATAGGAAATGAGAGTCTGTGAATTCATTTCTGCTTAAGAAAAAATAAGGTTTGATTAAGGAAGACCCCTGCAAAATCTCTAATGGGAATGGATGGACCAGATGCTCCAACGTTTCAGAGCACCTCTGATGCAGTTTCTTCTGAGTTCTGCATCCAGAACAGTTTCAAGACTGCTGACTGGGATGACCCAGCCTCAGAGGAAACTCGAGTCAGGACTTGACCATAATGCTAAATTTTCTTTGGGTCCCTATAAGATTACCAGTGCCCCCAATCAACAGGAAGTAGTCTAGAAAACTATGTACATATTCCCCCCAAAAAGTGGATTCTGGATGTTTCTCTTTGTTTAGTGTGTTGTTTACAAGTTGTTATGGATAATGGTAAGGGGAAAATGCTAAACAAAGAAAATTAGATTCAAGGTTCTTGTTTTGAAAAGAATAAATAGGGGGGAAGACGGAGCGGGTCCACTCCTCTCGCTCTCACTCCGTCGCTCTCTCTCTCGGGCAACATGGCGGGCGCGGAGGAGGCCGCGTCCTTCGGGAGCCACCTGAATGGTGACCTCGATCCAGACGACCGGGAGGAGGGAGCCTCCAGCACGGCCGAGGAAGCTGCCAAGAAGAAGAGGTGGAAGAAGAAGAAGGGCAAAGGGGCCGTGTCAGCAGTGCAACAAGAACCTGATAAAGAAGCCGCCTCAGTGGACGAGGTAGCAGGACAGTTGGAAAGACAAGCATTGGATGAGAAAGAGAGAGATGATGATGATGAAGATGGAGATGGAGATGGTGATGGTGCAACTGGGAAGAAGAAGAAAAAGAAGAAGAAGAAGAAGAAGAAGAAGAAGAAGAAGAAGAAGAAGAAGAAGAAGAAGAAGAAGAAGAAGAAGAAGAAGAAAGGACCAAAAGTTCAAACAGACCCTCCCTCAGTTCCAATATGTGACCTGTATCCCAATGGTGTGTTTCCCAAAGGACAAGAGTGTGAATACCCACCCACCCAAGATGGGCGAACAGCTGCTTGGAGAACTACAAGTGAAGAAAAAAAAGCATTAGATCAGGCTAGTGAAGAGATTTGGAATGACTTCCGAGAGGCTGCAGAAGCACATCGACAAGTTAGAAAATACGTTATGAGCTGGATCAAGCCTGGGATGACAATGATAGAGATCTGTGAGAAGTTGGAAGGCTGTTCTCGGAAGCTAATAAAAGAGAATGGGCTAAATGCAGGCCTAGCGTTTCCCACTGGGTGTTCTCTCAACAACTGTGCTGCACATTACACTCCCAACGCAGGTGACACCACAGTCCTACAATATGATGACATCTGCAAGATAGACTTTGGGACACACATAAGTGGTAGAATAATTGATTGTGCTTTTACTGTTACTTTTAATCCCAAATATGATATATTATTAAAAGCTGTAAAAGATGCTACTAATACTGGAATAAAGTGTGCTGGGATTGATGTTCGTCTCTGTGATGTTGGTGAAGCCATTCAAGAAGTAATGGAGTCCTATGAAGTAGAAATAGATGGGAAGACTTATCAAGTGAAACCCATCCGTAATCTAAATGGACATTCAATTGGACCTTATAGAATACACGCTGGGAAAACGGTGCCTATTGTGAAAGGAGGGGAGGCTACGAGAATGGAGGAAGGAGAGGTGTATGCCATTGAGACCTTTGGTAGCACAGGAAAGGGTGTTGTTCATGATGACATGGAATGTTCACACTACATGAAAAACTTCGATGTGGGACATGTGCCAATAAGGCTTCCAAGAACAAAACATCTGTTAAATGTCATCAAGGAAAACTTTGGCACCCTTGCCTTCTGCCGCAGATGGTTGGATCGGTTGGGCAAAAGTAAATACTTAATGGCTCTGAAGAATCTGTGTGACTTGGGCATAGTAGATCCATATCCACCACTATGTGACATCAAAGGGTCGTACACAGCACAGTTTGAACACACCATACTGTTGCGTCCAACTTGTAAAGAAGTCGTCAGCAGAGGAGATGACTATTAAAGTAGTCCAAAGCCAACTCAACTTTGTTTTCTAAGCTTTGTTGGAACACATTATACCACAAGTAATTTGCAACATGTTGTCTGTGTTAACAGTGGACCTGTGTAATACCTTTATCCATGTTTCAAGGAGTTTGATCAAAGGCAGACTGTCTACATGTAATTAACCAAGGAAAAGGCTTTCAAGACTTTAATGTTAACTGTTTCTCCCGTCTAGGAAACACTGCACTGCTCACTAGTTAGGAATTACTTACACATTTTGTTTTGAAGACCTAAGCGATGCTTTTTGGATATTTATATTGCTATATTCCTACTTGAATGCTTTGAATGACTGCATACATCCAGTTCTTGCACCTGTGCCCTCTGGTGTTGCTTTTTAACCTTCCTGAAGTCCATTTTCTAAATAAAAACATTTTCAGATCTGAAAAAAAAAGAATAAATAGGGGATATAGATATGATAGGATCAAAGGATAGATTGTTGAATATACTCTGAAAAGAAAAAGGGGAGAATTTAGATATGAGCTTGTTTTGAAAAGAAAAAGAGGGGGATATAGATAGGATAAAAGGTTATATTATTGACTCTACTCTAAGAAGAAAAAGGGAGGCTATAGATATAAGATAAGAAGGTAGATTACCAAATCTACTTTTGTTTTTCCTTGCTCTTTTTTTATTACATTTTTAAAAAATACCAATCCAAGTTCCCACTCCCTCCCTTCCTCCCATTTCTTGCACATACCTCCCCATCCTCCCATCCAATCCTCAGAGAGGGTAAGACACATTGCTTTTTGGAAGGTCCAAGGCCCTCCCTACTATATCTAGGCTGAGCGAGGTATCCATCCAAAGAAAATAGGTTCCCCAAAAGCCAGTACATGGAGTTGGGATGAATTTTGGTCCCATTGCCAGTGTCCCTGCAGTCTGCCCCAGCAATTCAACTGTCACCCACATTCAGAGGTTCTGGTTTGGCCCTATTCTTGTTTCTTCCCAGTCCAGCTAGAGTTGGTGAGCTCTTATTAGCTCAGGTAGACTGTTTCAGTGGGCAAACCCATCATGGTCTTGACCTCGTTGCTCATATTCTCATTCCCCCCACTCTTCAACTGGACCTTGGAAGCTCAGTCCAGTGCTCCAATGTTTGTCTGTGCCTTTGTTTCCATCAGTTTCTGGATGAAGGCTCTATGGTGATATTTAAGATATTCATCAGTCTGACTACAGGACAAGTGAAAATTGGGACCCCTCTCCTCTACTGCTTAGGGTCTTAGCTGGGGTTAACTTTGTGGATTCCTGGGAATTTCTCTAGAGCCAGGTTTCTGCTAACCTCTAGTGGCTCCCTCAGTCAAGATATCTCTTTCCTTGCTCTCATCTCTGTCCTTCCTCCATCTCAAATAAACCATTGTCTCAAGTTCTCCTCACCCCTCTGCTTCTCCCCTTCTCTTCCCCTTCTATCCTCCCTTCTCCCCCCGCCCCTGTGCTCCAAAATTTGTCAGGTGATCTTGTATGTTTCCAATTTCCAGGTGGATCTATATATGTTTTTCTTTGCGTTCATCTTATTACCTAGCTTTTCTAAAATTATGAACTATAGGCTCAATGTCTTTTGTATATAGCCGAATCTACTTTTAAAAAAGCAACTATATCTGGACCCTGTCCCGGCTGCACCTGAGCTCGGCCCACCCGGGCTGAGGCCTTGGGGGAAGGGCGAGTCCCCTGCTAGGGGGCCTCCTTTGTACCACGGAGCCGAGCAGAGAGGAGAGGGCAACCCTCAGTAGGCCTGCCTTTGGGACCGAGAACCTCGCCCAACCAGCCTCTGCGGATTCATCTGGACCCTGTCCCGGTTGCACCTGGGCTCAGCCCACCCGGGCTGAGGCCTTGGGGGAAGGGCGAGTCCCCTGCTAGGGGGCCTCCTTTGTCCCACGGAGCCGAACAGAGAGGAG
>PVIU01007247.1:0-93557 GCA_004026605.1 Ondatra zibethicus | reverse complement strand
TAATAGCCAGAACCTGGAAACAACCGAGGTGCCCCTCAATGGAAGAATGGATCAAGAAAGTGTGGAATATATACACATTAGAGTACTACGCAGCAGTAAAAAACAATGACATCTTGAATTTTGCATGCAAATGGATGGAAATAGAAAACGCTATCCTGAGTGAGGTAACCCAAACCCAAAAAGACGATTATGGTATGTACTCACTCATTAGTGGACCCTAGCCATAAGACACATTACCTTTTTAAAAATATTAAACAGATACCTAAGTTACTTAACTTTCCTTAATTATTTTTATAAGTCTCCAATTGAAAGGGAACATTTCAAGATATTGGAATAGCACGCTGAAAAAGTTAAACACACTGAACCCTCAATGAACATTAGCTGAATGAGCAAACACAGTCAGCTGGTAGTGGAAATTCCATGGCAGGCATGGGAGTTTGGGATTTATTCCACAAGGAAAACCCAAGAAACTTTCTACGCAGAGAAAAGAATGCAGAAAGCAGCTATTTATAAATGTTTCTCTGCAGAGAAAAATGTAGAGCTCAATAAATATCAGGGGAAAAAAAAGGAGGTTTCATCAAAAAAAGTGTTTCTCTGATGTTGGATCCAGGGGAAGGCTGGGATGAAAATTCATCAAAAAGCTGTTACGAGAACCCTCTATGTGAGTCTAGGCCTCAATAATGGCAGGCAAAAGAGGAATAAGGAATAAATGATTTTAAAATAAAAGTTGGGAAATTGTTAAATTGCAATCTACAAACTGTGTACTGTAAAGGAAGAAACATCTAAGATTACTGCAAGGACTACATTTGAGGGAAGGAATACAGGGGCAATGTTATAGAGGGCCTCACCCAGCACTTATGTGTCTCTCTGAGGCAGCTGTGTTACCAATTGGTGGCAATTCTTCTCTCTGTAGATAAAGGATGCATTCCCATTAGTACTTTGAATTTGATTAATCTTACTCTAAACAACCTTCACTTAGGGTCTGTTAAACATTATTTTGGAAGATTGGAAAAATGGGTTTATATTAATTTATGCTACAAGCCTCCAAAGCACTATATAATCTTCATGAAATAGCTTCCTTCAAGTAAACAATTAGCACTGGCACTTGTAAACATTTAATAATTAAACTAGAAGAGAAATGTTTTCAGTAAGCATATTATAAAATATAGCACAAAGATTTGGTCATAAATTGACTTAGAAAAGAATTGTGTGAAGAATTTTTCTTTTAAAACTTAAGATCATAATTCTGTGGTTTGATTTTATTGATAGAGATAATGTGTAAGCTGGCATTTTCCAAATTAATATTTAAATATGGTATTTTTCAAATTGTGTTTTGAAACAAGTTTCATTATAAAATTTAGTTTACCCAGTAAACTATTTCATTGCATTTTTTCCTGAAATAAGTGAAATCTCATGATAAATAGAGCAAACCATATTAGATCCAAATGGTTCTTTATAATTGCATAAACTTCAAAATGTGTCCATGAGAACTCATGGGGCTCTCTTCACTGTTGATCATTTCATGCCTAGAAAGGGGAGGGAAGGCTATAAATAAGTCATTACAGAATTCAGACTGTCCCGAAAATGAGATTAGCCTTTTCTTGAGTTTGTGTAGAAGCATTGTTATTTTAGATGAGATATAGTGGAAATCTCTGCAGTTACAGCTAAAGATTTTCTGAATACCTAGTGTTTCAGAATTCTATGTTGGGGTACCCATAATCTAATAGAAGGTGACCATAAATGAGACTTATCAGTGTCTGCACTCCTTTTCCTGGAGGACAAAACTGATGAAAACTACTGCATAAACATTTACGTGGCAGGACTTTATTGCACAATCACATTGAATCCCTGATATCAGTTAAATTTGGCACAACTTTGTTGTCTCTATATTTACACTAAATGAAAAATAGAGTTTGAAAGGGAAAAGCACATAGTGCAGGTATCCTAACAAATTTAAATGAGTCTTAAAGATCTACATTTACTATTTTATCAATCATCAGCTCTGGGGCAAGTGTTAAACCTTCTGAAACTGCATCCTTATTTTAAAAATATATAAATATTAGCATAGGTAAACAGTACACCAGGCCATTTTTCCTCACAAGGAATCAATAGGTTAGCACATTAACTGAAGCATATCTTTAAGGGATCTAGAGAACCTCTGGGAATCAGGAAAGGGACCCGTCAAAAGGCAGAAATTTCGTGTGTGCCCCTGTCCCCTATGCAACAGCCAGTGAAACTGAGAATGAGTTCCACGGGTCTAGCCTACTGATAGAAACAAAGGAGGAAACAGGGTCCTGCTCAGCCCCACGGCAGAAAGAGCTAGACAATGATACTCACACAGAGGCCCAGGATGGTCTGCCACAGGCCCCAAAGAGCAAACAGGCACACCCAGTGCCTTGTGCAGCTAGAGAGACAGGCGTAATTATGTTCAGCAGATGCATGGGTGTGGTATGTGTGAGAAAGAGCCAGCCAGCATGGTTTGTGTCCTGTGGACAGAGCCATATCTGAAGAGGTAAAAGCAGTGAGAATTGAGCTGATGGGGTGGTTTGATTTCTACCCAGGACTATAGTGATGTCTGGACCTGGGCAGCTTCCAGAGCCAAAGTCTGTGTTCATGGCCGTGATGCAGTCAGTCATAGTTTATGTTGATATCCATGGCTTCTGATACCACCCAAGGCCGAGAGAGTAGGACTGTACAAAGTTGACCCTGCCCTGTCACTGGCTAAAAAAACTAGGAAGAAATGGTTCTGTTCCTCATCAGCTGAAGCACTCAGAATAGAGTCTTACACCTTACCTGGGCAGCACAATAGAGCCAAGCATGTTTCCCAGAGGCACGGAAAGCTGGCCCTAAGGGTGCAAGAATGGGAGAGCAGGTGATAACTGCCATGGGGTGAGGGAAAGATTTCTCCCCTCTCCCCTTTCACCTGAAGTAGATGGGAGACCTGACCCAGTCCTTCACCAGTTGCAGCCCTTAGGAGAACGGGCCCTTTGCCTCGCCTGGGTAGCAAAGTAGGGTTGACCCTGTAGACAGGGGCACTAGTGAGCCAGCCCTGAGGGTATGAGAAGGACATAGCTGGCACTGCTTTCCTCATCTGCAATGTAGTGGTGGAGGCAAGGGAAAGATGCCCTCCAACTCACCCCTCCCACCTCCCAAGGGTGGGGAAGTAGACCCTCCCCTTTACCAGCTGCAACATTCAGAAAGTGGGCTCATCTGGGCAGCAGAGCATAGATGACTAAAACCACTACAACAGTTTAAAACCAAATTTGAAGCAAACTTTAATTAAATTCTGGCCATGTGAATGGGCTTTGGCCAGGTCTATAACCAGGTTCCCTTCAGGAAATGGCCCAGAATCAAGTATGGCAAGGCCTTTAAAGGAAACCTCATAATTTATTGCATTTCCCATCAGGTCCAATCAGAGGCAAGCATATATCCTGATATATTTCCTGCCTATATACCTCCCACCCCCATGCAATCAAGCACATCCATATCCAATGTAGATGGGTCAAACAAACTTGTTTAGGAGATTGAAAAACATGTAACTTGTTATCTCCCATAAATAATAACTTCTAGCATTTCAGTAATTATCTATCCTTGGGCAAGGGGCTTGCAGCTTAGAGGCATTTTTTGTTTCATGGATCTCTAAAGCATACTAATTAAAACTTAAAATGCAACTTTGGCTCTCATAAACTGGCCCAAGAACAAGAGCATGGGAGAATAGGCCCTGACCCTCATCTGCCATATGGTAGTGTGGGCAGGGGAGAGATGCCTGCCTCCTAGCCCCTGGATGCTTATGGCAAGTGGGAGAGCTGTACCTACCCCTCAACAGCTACAGGCCCGTGTACCTTGCCTGGGCAACAATAGAGCTGGCTCTGATGGCAAAGGTGTGGAAGGGCCCTGCCCTAAGGGCATGAAAGCAGGAGAACTGGCCCTGCCCTTTGCCCGTTGTTGTGAGGGTGAACTAGCCAGGGTAATGCTGAAGAGCTCACCTTGTGGTGAGAACAGGGAAGAGCTGGTGGGCTAACCAACTCTGCAGTTATTCAGGCCCAGAACCAGGGTTGTGATTGGCTTACCCCCACATCCACCCCCATTTATGATCTGCTGGAGTATATGCAGGGTGCAGCCCCAGAGCTGCAGGATCTCCATGACACAGGACAACAACAGTTTATCCAAGAGGAGTCCCAGTGAAGGCCCAGCATCGATAGTGTAGTAGAAACCAGAGGCCTCAAACCAGACCAATGCCTTTTTTGCAATGATCATCTGCATGTAAAGACACAATGATAAAATGATTTAATGTGTTACTCACTATGTCACACTACAGCTTCCATGAGGATATTGATTGTTTTCTTTCTTTTTTCTCTTAAATTTTATTTTTTGTTTGGTGGAGGGATTGAAAGGGCAGATACAAAGGGAAGAAAATGAATGGGATTGAGCTGCATATATAAAAGATACAAAGAATTTCACAAAAAAAAATGTTTAAAAAAGGAGGCATGTAACCAGGTAGTCCAGCAGTAGAGCATGTCACTGCAATAGCTGAGAGATAGGTTAGAGTACATACAAAATGACTGTCTGAGTTAGAGACTGATGAAAATAAAATTCATACATCGGTGAGAGTACACTTTCCCAAACAAATGGCAAGAGGAGCATGGAATAAGAAAACACCTGAGAGATTTTTAGGTGCTCAGGCTGAGAAAGAACTCCCCTGAGTGAATATCACAAAAACTAGTACTGACAATTGTTTTTCAATCATTCCAATGCAAAGAAAGAAAGAAAGGAGGGAGAAAAGAAGAAAGAAAGGCAAGTATGAGGTACAGAGAATCAGAAAAGGCTGGGGATGGAGTTCAGTGTAAGAGTTTCTTTCTAGCATATGCAAAGTCACTTCTAAACAAACAAAGCAAAATAACATTTTTCAGAAATAGAAAAATAATCCTATTATTTGCATGGAATATCAAGGGTCCTTAAATAGTTAAGATGAAATACTAACATGTATGGTTCAAAGTGTTTTATGACACAAAACGTCATTCTTTGGTGGAAAGTTCCAAGCCCTCCTCCCTTGGAAGTTGCCACAGTCCAGAAAAAAAAAAAGTTGCCACCACCTCCAAGAAAGCCCACCAAAATGTGACCCCTACCCAGGAAGGGTCAAGACCACTCCCATAGGTTATTTAAAATGCCCCCCCAGAGAACAAACACATAATCTCCCCGGTTTTCTGTCTCTGCTTAGCGTTTTCCTGGAGGGCCACCTGGAAGCACAGGCATCCATTAAACCTGGGCTTCTTCTAATTCGGCTTGATTTGGTCTGATTTGTATTATTGCATGGGCAGGGAGGTTTGTCCAGCCGGAAAAACTTAACAGTCATGACAGGGTTTTACTGACTCAAAGCAAAGACAACTGTGCCATTCGAGAGAAGTGAAAGAGAGAACACGGAAGGACATCTTTGCGTAGATAGCCAGATGATTTCCATCAAGTCTGCGTGACTCTCAGCAGCACTGTGGAAGTTCAATTGGACATCTATATTTAAAAGGAATAAGGACATTTCCTGGGATGGTTCTTTTTGTATGTTGAGTTCACTGAATTTCATGAAAAAATGTAATTTATGGATGGTTTAAGGTTTGAATTGGTGGCCCCATTAAAGGAAATTAGTTTTCCTAATGGAGTGAACATCAATTCACTGATGTGTTGAATGCTACAAAATGCAGAAGGGAATTCTGGGGTCTGCATCTTACCTCTACAATCACAGGGAATGGTTAGAGGAAACATGTATTGTAATGGATCTTTTTCACCCTTTTACAAATTAAAGATTCAGTCTGTTATTGTGACAGCATATTCAAATGTTTGCTCTAACTGTCACCTGTGATCATAAAGGTAAGATGCCGGCCATAGAGTTCTCTTCATTTGACTGTGTGAGGTTTGTTGACTAGAAGATCAGAAATTGATTCTATACAAACTGCTACAATGACTCTTCTATACACCAATGCTGCTGAGTTACTGCTGTGGATTTTCTTAATTTAGGCAGTCTTCTTAGACAAGTTTTAATTATCTTGACAATATTTATGTGTGTTGTATTAGTTTCCTATGGCTGCTGTAACAAATTACCACAAGCTTGGTGCCTTAGAGCAATGAACATTTATTTTCTCACAGCTTCAGAAATCTGGAGCAACTCCAATGAAGCTGAAATGGAAGTGGTGGAATTGATGGATTGCCTTTTCTGCTTCCATGTCTGGGTCTGTTGATTCTCATCCCTTTCCTCCACCTGCAAAGCCAACAGAGTATGATTTCTGATCAGTGTCTCTACTGAGCTGAACCCTTATGGTGATAGGACCTCTGTCACAGTAGATTGTCCTTCTGCCTCTCTCTTAGGAGGATAACTGTGACTGTTTGCAACACTATCAAGAAAACACTTCAGTCTATGTTACTATCTCAATACTGTTAAGTCACATTGACAAAGGTGGTGTCTTGTCACATAGAGTTAAGATCCACAAATTAGGAGCTAGATGCTTTGGGTACTACTATTCAGCCATTTACCAAGCACAGTTCATCGTGACAACGTGACCATAGTTTACATAGGAGTCATTCAAAATATAGATTAATCTATCTATATGTGTGTGTAGAGTTATATGCATATATAGCAATTGACAATAAATATTCCAAAAAATTGAAAGTATTTAAAGTGCCTTGGAAAATAAATGTTGGGATTTTTTTCTTAAAATAAGTTTATTACACAATCAACATAATATTTGATGGAAAAAAAAATCCCCTTTGTCCCAAGACTTTTCATAGCTTTCTTTTCATAAAAAGCTATAGACAAGCAATGGATGACTATTGTCAGCACTTGTTAGAGTGTGTACACAGTTAATGAGGATAATATGCAGTACCTGCTTGATTAGATAGCTATATACCTTCCCCAGAACTTCATCATATGTTAAATCAAATTGCATTCAGAAAAATAACCATACTAGTCTACCAATAGCCTTTGAATCCACTTTAATTCCTGAGTTTTATAATTACTTGAGAGAGGTAATTTAATTCACTATTCTTTTTTTTGATGTGGTTTTGTTTGCTTTGATTTGGTTTTTTGTTTTCTGACTCTACTGAAAATGGCTGTGAAAACATATTCAAACCTCTGTGAAATGTAGAAACATACCTGATTCCTTTACAGTATTGTAGTTTTTTGTAGAGGGGAGGTAATGGGAGGGAATGGAGCTGGGGGGAATAACTGCAGTGGTATGTAAAATAAATGAAAATTTTTAATTAAAAAAAAACAAGCACAGGAGAGATGACTTTAAGTGCCTCCTCACACCAGCGAAACTACTTTTGCAATGATCGACCAGATTTTCACTGTCTGCAAATGTCAAGCACATTGTTTATGTATTGCTGTCTTCAGACAGTGGATGTTTCTCCACAGGCGCCCATGGAGCTTTGCAACAGCACACATGTCAATTCAGAGCTTATTTGTCTCCACTAGCAACATTTCCTTCTACATTTGGCTCCTTTGTAGGCCTTGAGGTACCCCATTTATACATTGTATAAGTCTACTCCAAATAACTGTTTAGGCTCTATTTTGAGGTTCCATGCTTTCCATTAGATTGTAGTAAGGACTTGAAAACATTCTGATAGCTGTTTTCTCCATAATTAGTTGTCTTCCACACTCCTGTCTCAGCTGTATGATCTTAAATATGTAGAAAACTAAATTATTTGTAATTTTCCATGAGAATTCCTTTTAAAATATGTCTTAGGAGTTTTAGAGGCAATAGAGGAGAGTGTAACAGGAGGAGTGGGCTGTTTGTTCTTCCCGGCCACCCGGCTAGCTTAACCTCTGAACTAACCACACAGAAACTGTATTCATTTAAACACTGCCCAGCCCATTAGTTCTAGCCTCTTATTGGCTAACTCTCACATCTTAATTCAACCCATTTCTAATAACCTGTATGTCACCACGAGGTCGCGGTTTACTGGGAAAGATTCAGCATGTCTAACCTGGCAGCTCCATGGCAGCTCTCCCTCTGCCCTTCTTCCCAGCATTCAGTTCCGTCTACTCTGCCTACCTAAGTGCTGCCCTATCAAAAGGCCAAGGCAGTTTCTTTATTCAACCAATGAAAGCAACACATAGAGAGAAGAACCTCCTATACCAGGAGAGGGTGCCTGAACTGGCCTTGCCCTGTAGTGAGATTGATGAATATCTTAAATATCACCATAGAACCTTCATCCATCAACTGATGGAAACAGAGGCAGAGACCTGCATCAGAACACTGGACTGAGTTCCCAACGTCCAGTTGAAGAGTGGGAAGCATGAGAATATGAGCAAAGAGGTCAAGACCGTGATGTGTAAACCCACTGAAACAGTTTACCTGAGCTAATAGGAGCTTACCAACTCCAGCTAGACAGGAAACGGGAAACAGCATAGGTCCATAGTAGTCCCTCTGAATGTTGGTGACAGTTGTATGGCTGGAGCAGACTGCGGGGCCATTGGCAGTGGCACCAGGATTTATCCTTACTGCTTGTACTGGCTGTTTTGGAACCCATTCTCTTTGGAGTGATACCTTGATCAGCTTAGATATAGTAGTGAAGGCCTTGACCTTCCCCAAAGCAATGTGCCTTACCCTTTATGAGGAATGGATGGGGAATAGGATGGGGAGGTAGGAAGAGGAAACAGGAGGAGAGGAGGGAGTGGGAACTGAGGTTCATATGTAAAATGAAAAAATATAGTTTATTTTCTTTTTTTAAAAATAATAAAAAGAAGTTTTAGAGGGTATAGAGTACCATACCACAATAATACAAGAATAGAGTCAATTTGAAATCAATACAAAGTATAAATATGCACAAAATCCAATGTGAGAAAGTGAAGGAGAGAGAAACAAATATGGAGAATGCCTATCAGAAGTTGAGTTGGAATTACATAATGTAAAATGAGGTGATGAATATTTCATAAACATGGAAAATATGATGTTGGGGTTTGTTTGCAGAACCCAGAGAAATATACACTTCTACTCAGCACTTGAAAGCATCAACATTTCTCTTCATATGTAACTGTTTTTAAAAAATCAGCCCATACATTATCATATCATATATAAACATGTACCATTATTCTTTAAATCAACATGAATCTTTGGTGGCCACTCTGTATCAGACTGACTGTTATAGTGACTATTCTGTAATGAATAATACTACTTTTAATTCTCAATTCTCATTGCCTTTAACATGAATCATTATCTTCTATCAAGCATATAGACCCTATCCTAAGGAAAGAACATGAAAAACAAATTTTATATGTCTTAAATGCAAATGTCATATTATCTAGAATGAATAAACAAATTTTCTTAACTATCTCTATTTATAGCATTTTAAGAATTTGATTCATTTTTGGCATCTTTGAAAGCACCCAAATAGCTGTTGCTCAATAAATCCAACTACACTCTCTATATTTTAGGAAGCACCCATATTACAAGCACACAGATGCTTCCTACACAAGTTCCTGAGATCTCTCATATATTCTGAAATCCTGTGCAAATTTACATTCATCCAAGAAAGTCATTAAAACATCTAGAAGAAATCCAGGCTTGTGCAATGGCCAAATCTGCCATTCTCCTTTTCGGATGAAGCTAAATAAGTTTACCTGCTGTTGCTCACAAATACTTAATACACAGTATGGGATTTTGAGTTATGTTCATCAATGACCTCCCTTTTATTTACACCCACAAAAAAGCACAATAAGTGACTTCTATTGATCTTTGCCAGGAATAAAATAGTGACCTAAAGAGGTTCTTGACAGTTAGCAGAGTTGTGAAATACAGATTCCTTTGTGATGTGTCTTGTAAATTTTGGAATCTAAAGGGATAGAGCTTGATATAGGGTTGACAGAGTCATTGCGTAATTAAGGCTTTACAAAGGTCCATTGCATTCAGTAAACGCTGTAATAGTGCCTAAATGCTAATTCTTGTCACAGCCAGTGTTTTATAATCACTTAAAGCAATATAAATGGTATAGTGTAGGTGATGAAATAGGTGGAGTTCCATTCATATATTACACAATGACATAATTTGTTATGTTATTGTTGACAGATATAGCATAGTTTTGCATAGAAAATTTAGTTAAAGTCACTTAAATATGTACTAGTAGTTCTAGTTATATATCTCATCAGTATTTGAGCCCGCAAAGTCTACTTACAAAGCATGATGGGGCATACTTCCCCACATGTAATTCCATAATCCCAGCACATGGGAGGCAAGAGCAGAAAATCCCCCAGAGCAAGCTGGATAGCCAGAGTAGTAGAATCAATGATTTCTAAGTTCATCCAGAAACACTGCCTCAACATATACATTAGAGAGTGATTGAGAAAGACTGTAAATGAAAACTTTAGGCTTCCAAAACACTAGCAATGTCTGAATTTGCACCTGCATGCACATATCTTCACACACATGCTAAACCAAATACTGCCTACATACTGCATACATGCATTCAAACACAAAGATACTATATGCTCACATATCTCACAATTGCTTTAATTCACATAATCTTAGCAAATCCTAATAAAACTAAATCAGCCAGAAGAAGCAGAGCAAAAGTGGAAGAGCTCAAATTCTGATCCCCTCACATTGGTTTGAATGTTCTGTTCTGACATGGTCTACCGATAGTCTGACCAAGACAGTGAGCTTTCTGTGCTTCTGCACTTAAATATGGAAAATTAAGATAGCCAGCTCTCATAATATTAGCATTAAAACTTTGAAAAATATACTAGTACTGTTTAAACTACAGATAAAAGTCCTGTGGAATGGAATTTGTGTCATGTAGTAGTAAATCTTATGGTAAGTTCATCTAATAAAACATTTGAAAATCACTAACATCATAAAAATACTAATATGCCTAGTTGAAGTATTTCATCTGGTAAATCACATTTTCCACTTAACCTACCAAAATCAAGTCTAGTACTATATATATAATATAGTACTAGAACTCTCTACATAGGCACAAATAAAAATCCAGGGGAAGATGATACATTGTATATATTGCTGTATCACTAATTCTCTCATGGCACATTCATACCAACTTTCAGATTTTTTCTTTCCATCCTCTGTGGTTGAAAGTTGGGATATAAGTATACATTAGTTCCTTTTCCTGTCACTATGACAACATATCAGACAAGAAAAACTGAAGGCAGGCAATGTTCACTTTACGTCAGCTTAAGGAGTACAGACAGTTCATCCTTGCATGGAACAGAATCAAGCATTCCCATTGCAGTGAGGCACATAGCTTGCATCCCTTACATCTTCATACTTGCTCACATAACAGAGAAGAGATGAAGATGAGGAAATAGGGCTGCACTATAAATCTCAATGTCATATACTCAACAACCCACTTCCTCCAATGTGGCCCCACCTGCTAAATGGTTGCAACCTCCCAAAATAGTATCACCCTCCACGGATCATGTGTTTAAATGCATTTGTGAAGCCACTATAACAAAAGAAAAATACAGTTCCCAAGATAGTCTCTAAACATTATTGCTCTGCCTACTGAGCATTAATTAGTCTTTTTTATCCATTCATGAAATAACAGAATCTGATTTAGAATGGATTTTATATTTGTGAATTTTAGTGTAGACTTTGAGCACTAAATCATTATTACAACTTATCATCATTTATAAATAAAATACTGATAAAGGAGAAAAATTCTCCATTTAACATTCACCTGATAGATTGTGTAAACAGAGACTGCTTTTGTTCATTTTCTGGCCTCCCAGAATCAAATAATCATACAGAAACTTTATTAATTACAGCACTGCTTGGCCAATAGCTTAGGTGTATTTCTAGCTAGCTCTTACATATTAAATTAACCCATTTCTACTAATCTCTGTATCACCATGAGACTGTGGCCTACCAGCAAAGTTCCAGCATTGGTCTTAGTCAGCTACATGGCATCTCCTTGACTCTGCCTACTCTCTCTCTATATCTCTGTTCAGGTTTCCTGTCTGGCTTTATTCTGCTAAGCCATTGTCCAAAACAGTTTTATTCATCATCCAATAAAAGCAACACATATACACAAAGGCATCCCATATCAAGACTGTCAGCTGTAGTTCATCTAAAGCCATTCTTTGTTCAAAGAGAGCATCTTTGATATTTGCAGGAGAAAACAAAAGTTAGCTTCCAAAACCTCTAAAAACTGTCTTCTTCTCACGTCTCAAGAAAAACAAAAGTGAATGAAAATACTCTAAAAGTAGTTTTCTGTTATATTGGTGTTAGATCCAATTTTACCAATGAATTCTGAACATATTCTCAAATTTCATAAGGGTATAATTCATATTCATTTTTCAGATATTATATCAAGTAAGGCCCTTACCAACTCAATTAATAGATTCTACAGGCTATAACCCTTGTTTGTACATCTTAAGAGCTCTAAATCTGTTCTATATTTTCTAAGGATTATTTCCTGATCTTTCACTTATTTGCCACTAAAGCAGACTATGTCTTTTTTATTGAGGTTCTATTTTGAAATGTTCATTAGGGGTCAAACATGTATTAGTATCTGCCATATCTAGCTTTGCTGTTCTTTTGCCTTTCAACTTTCATTTTTCTCAACTCAAATCTCCTGAATTTTCACTCGTATCTTATTCTTTAAGAACCTGAAGGATGACAAAACCACTTCTAGAAAGAGCCAGGTCAGTAATAGAAGGTATTTTATTTTTGTACAATTCTCTATCATGCATAACAGAACAAAATGGGAAACAAGAGGAAGCAAAGTAGAGCTGTGTGAAATTGCTCATTTATTCTTCTCAAATAGTTTGGGTTTTCATGGACGTGCTGAAAAGTTCACAAATTGTATGCCAATGCGATGAATATTTGTTTTCCAAGTTTTCATCAAAACTTCTGTCTTTTGGTGCATGTTTTATATGCATGAGACATCCTGTTCCCGCGTGTCACTGGAAGAGCCTGTTTGTTCACAGGCATGAAAATGGAAATGAGACATGAAATGTGCTCCAGTTGCCTGACTGGATAAGAAAAAAATGCAAATTGTGCTGTGTGCCAGGAATCCACACTACTGTTCAGCTGGGCAGGTGTTTTCATTCACCTTCATAATTCCAATCAGAAACTATGGAATTTAAAGAGTTTTCTAACAGGTAATTTCATTTTGAATGAAATCAAAACCTTCCTGGTTAGCTTTATCAGAAGAGGTTAACATAATGTCAGACTCCTTTACCTTTAATCACAATAGGAAAAAAATAATAACACATGGCAAGATATTTGGGGCATTCTACAATATTCTAAATTCCATATGTACTATTTTCTCTTGTTGATAATATAATAATTCATTCATTTCCTGTTTCAGATTTTAATTTTCTAAATGAGCAACTGTAAATGCGGTAGTCCCTTAATGGATCAGCAATATGACAACAAGTTTGTTATCTGCTAGCTTGAAATACCATGTAAAGGGTACACTGAAATTGGTTTTCCTCTGTGTGCTTTAAATGATATTAAAGCATTCCTTAATTTGTAGGAGGCAAATTGTTCTATCATAAAGCACTGACAGAGGCATTTGTAAGATAGTAGCTTTAAGTAAAATGCCATTAAGGCCTCTGAATTGTGGAAAAGGTTTACTTCCTTCTTTTCTTCTGTCTGTCCATCCTTCCTTTCTTTCTTCCTTCCTTCCTTCTGTCCATTCTTCTTCTCTTCCTTCCATTTTTCCTTATTTCCTTCATTCCTCCCTCCTTTTTTGTCTGTCTTCTTTCCCTTCTTTTCTCCTTTCTTTCCTTTCCTCCATCTCTTTCTTCCTTCATTCCTTTCTTTCTATTTCTTTATTTTACTTTTATTTTTTTCCCTAGAAGTTCTCTCTGTGTCCTAGTTAGGGTTTCTATTGCTGTGAAGAGAAAATATGACCACATCAACTTGTATAAAGGACAAAATTGAAATGAGACTGACTTTAGTTTAGAGGATTAGCGCATTGTCACTGTGAGAAGCATGGTGGTATGCAGGCAGACATGGTGCTGGAGAGGCAGCTGTGAGTTATACATCTGGATCCCCAGACAGCAATACCAACAACTAGGCCTGGCTTGAGCTTCTGAGACTTCAAAGCCTACCTCCCAGTGAGGAACCATTTTCTTTCAAACCACCACACTTTTTTATATTTGATTTTTCATGTTCACAAAAAGCACCGAAGAAACATGAAAATTGCAGTGAGTAGATATAAAGAAATAGGAAACACAATGTCTGTGGAAGCCTGGATCAGTTTGTCAAGTCAACTGACATCATTTCCAAAATACGTAATATTTTAAGTAACACATTCAGTTTATAATGTGGCACCAAGCCCAATAATTGTTCACTTATATTTTCAGGTATCCCATAACTTTACCTTTTGTGGATAGCATATGTGACTTATTTCACAGTCCTATGCATGTATTTAAATTGTTCTCTGGTATCTTTCTGAACATGCTTAAACTATTCTAACTTGTGTTTCACTACTCATACCCATACCAGTTTTTTTTTTTTGTTGAAAGGTACATATGCCTTTCTATTTTAATATAGAAATATTTCAATGTAAAGGGGATATAGTGAGGGGTTTTAATGTTTTTTCTTTATATTGAAATCAGATGTTTTTTTCCTCAGACAATATATCCTGATTATGGTTTCTCTACCATTCACTCACCTCAGATCCTCCTTATCTCCCCTCCCATCAGATCCCTTTCTATCTTTCATTTGGAAACAAACTTTTATGGGATAATAGTAAAATAATAAATTATAATAAAAAAATATAATAATATAGAACAATAAGTAACATATCTGTACTGGGCAAAAGAAGCAAAAAAAGGAAAAGCACCAAAGAGAAGGCATAATGCTCACAGTCCCTCTGGACCACACACTCAGAAATTCCATAAAAATACTAAACTGGGAGCCATAAGACATACCCAAAGAACCTGTAAGGTTAAAAAAGAAAAGAAAAAATTATGCATATATAAATAAAATGAAAAAATAGTAAGATAATTAAAAAATAGTAAGAATCTTCACACAACTTCATGAGATAAGAAACCTCCAAATATGCATTTTAGTTAATTTCTGTTTGCCATCAAGTTTTGGGGATGAAGGCAACCCTTTAAGAGTAGTTTGTGTTCCCAGTGAGACTCCTTTGGAGAACACTAAATTTTCATTTGCAAGTGTTTATCAATTAAAGATTCATTTGGGGTTAGGGATGGGCACAAGTGTCCACCTCACTTTCAGTGCTGGGTCCCCAACTACTACAGAGCCTTGTAGGCACTGTCCACCCTGCCTTAATGTCTTTGATTTCATATGTGCCCCTACCATGTTGACTTAGGGGCCCTTGTTTGCATGGTGTCTTCCCTACCCTCTGGTTTTGCCTTATCATCCATGGGATTCCCTGAGCCCTGAGGAAAGGGAGTTGACAGAGCCATCCTATTTAAGGCTGAGTGTTGCAAGGTCTCTCACTCCCTGTAAAATATCTGGCGATGGGTCTCTGTATTTGTTCCCATATGTTTGAAGGGGAAGCTTCTCTGAAGATTGCTGAACAAGGCACGATCTATGAGTATAGTAGATTGTTGTTATGGTGATTTCATTGCTACATTTTTTATTATTAATACTTATTTTTAGAATAGTAGTATTTGATTTTATCCTAGGTCTCTGGGCTATCTAGTCTCAGGTTCTGGTTACCCAAACAGTGTAAGGTATAGGTTCCTTCTTAAGAAGTGGGTCTTAAGTCAAATCAGTAATTGGTTGGTTACTCCCACAAATTTTCTGACACCATTGCACAGCCATATCTTGCAGGTAGTACACTATTAGGATCACAGGATCGGTGACTGGGTAGGTGTTTATGCTTCTTTGGTAGTGCATTGCCCAAATCTGCAAAGTCCCACAAAAGCCAACAAGGAGACTGAGTCCTGTATGTAAAAGCAAAGAGCCTTTATTTTAATTAAGTTTGCAAACTTGGTCTCTTCACATGTCCAACATATTGGAATAAATAAAGAGCCCTGAGCTCAGTTAGAATTGGGTTTTATAGTAGTAAAGGCAGGGGTGAGGGGTTTCTGAGGTTTTAGGACCTCTGATTGGCTGACATTTGTTTATGGCTGTCCTGGTGAGTGTGTTATGGCAGGTTTTCCTATCTACAGTGGTTGGAATGCTAGGCATTTCCTTTGAATTGTCTGTTCTTGGGTGGAGGTTGGGTATTCACAGCTTGTGGTTCGTCCTACAACCAGGCATTGCCTCAGGATAAACTACTGAGACTCAGCCCTCCATTTAAATTTATCCATGGCAGATGGCCCAGTTCTACTCTGGCAGGTGATAATGATTGGAAGAACTTCCTTTGGGTGAGCTGCCCACACCTAGCTTATCATGGCTGGCCCCCACAGATAGCATGTGGAATAACACAACATAGTTGTACAATCACTGAAACAAAATACAGAAAACTGAATATGGGAAGTCATAGGAGTTCAACACCCTCTCCTAGAACCTTAAGTGTACTTCCATGTGTCTAGAAAGTGAGGCGTTCTTTAGACCCCAAGTCAAGAGGATTCCTCATTGAGGCGTGACCGCTCGCTGGCCTTGGCTACTTTTTCTTTCCTGGAGGAAGAAAGCTCTGCTTTATATCCATGTGTTGACTCTTCTGGAAACATCCCCCAACCAAGGACCCCTCAAGTGTTATGTCATTATAACAAATAACAGTCTTAGCTCTCAGAAATCTTCAAGGGATGAGGACGGTTTTGGGGATAGACACTCCAACTGGGACATTACAAAAGTCTTAAGGGATCTGTTTTAGAACCAATATGTGTATATCTGACTAGTTCATAGTGCCATTGCATTATGAAAATGTTTATATTTTTGAATGAATAAGAAACACACCTTCCTTCCTTGGCAGTTTAAAATTTAGTAGTCATTTAGATTAGGTGACAAGACAAGTGGTCTACAAAAGATATTTAGTAGCATCTTACTTAGCTATGGGAAATTAGAGTGTCTACTCAGGATAAAAAAAAAATAATTAGCAGCAGTGTGGAAATTAAGGTAAAGAAGAGGGCAAAATTCAAGGATTTCCGATAGAAAACACCATCAGAAAGACTCAGGAGAAAACTACAATATGGATAATAAGGAGAGCAAATCGTATGCCCTGACATTGGTTTATTGTGTGAAGATAACAGTGATGAGAGGTAACTGGGGAAAAGTGCCAGTTCATGAAAAGGCAGAGGAATGATAATGAAAGCATTCACTTCATCTTGACATTTTGGGGTAAGGAGTAACTTAATTATAAAGGATTCATCAAGAGTGAGAACATTCAAAAACCTGAGGGTTTAAGACACATTAGTAAAATACAAACCCCAATTTCATCCTGCATATGACCACTATGGTAATGAAATATTGGTTCTCAGCCAGGAAGGTGACTCAGTATGTAAAAACTTGCTGCACAAGTATGGGTAGTGACTTTCACATCCCGCAAATCCACATAAAAGACCATGCCTCTATCTGCAACATAGAAAAATATTGTAGGAAGACACCAACATCAAACTCAGGTCTCCACCCAGATGCGCACACAGGCATATGCATGTTCCCATATGCAAGTACTCACACATGTAAACACACACACACACAGACGTATATATACACACATGAAGGCTCACCACACATACAGAGAAATGCAAGGAACATTAGTTCTTTTAATCTACACTCATAGGACTCATTTGTGAAGGCAATAAACGATAGTTGAAAAAAATCTCTTGACTTCCTCTGCATTTATTCCTGTGATTTGAATTGACAAGCAAACCTTTCAAATTTTTAATTTGTTTAAAACATTAATATCACATTCCATTAATATATATTATTTTAGAATATAAATTATTCTGAATATATAAAACCTCTGTTATTTATTGAATTATAACAAAATAATTTCTCAGATGAAGCCATACCAGAGCACAAACTAGCAGATAGCACAGTTTCTGTGGATGATGGCTGCTTGGGTTGAACAACATAATAATATTTTTCTTGATTTGAATTCATTTGCGTTATAACAATTAAGAAGGTTAAAATTTTATGTGATCAGCAGATGACATTATTGGACCAAAGAAATGACCATTGGAAGAAGAAGATGGATAAAAGTGAAAGGAAAAAGATTTAGTAATTTATTATTTCATACAATGCAGATGCTAGAGAGCATTATGTGGGATGTGGAATGATGCAAATGAGTCAGCTATACAAATCTCAGTGACTGATAGCAAAATACGAGAACTTGCTCTTTGCTACTCTTTGGGAACATGGGATACAAGTGTGATCTTACCTATGCTTGTCAAGCTACACAGAATATACAAACTGTTTATGCTTTATAGACAAATCTGAAAAACAATGAGGAACAAAGACTAAGTGGCTAAAATTTCCTGAGATTTAATAGTCTGGATTTTTAATTAAAAAGTACAACCTTGGTTTAGAAAAATGTCTGGGTGGAAAAACAAAAAACAAAGAAACAAAAAACAACTTGCTGGTCTTGCAAAGAACCCAGTGAAGTTCCTGGGGCCCCACATGGCAACTAACAACCTACTGTAACTCTAGCATCACGGTAGCCAACATCCTCTGCTTAGTTTCTATGGCTCCTGAATGTCTGTGGTATTATTATATACATTCAGAAAAAAATACACAAATACATAAAATATAAACAAATATATCAGTATTTTTATGAAGAAAATAGAACTTATTTGTCAAACTGAGAATACTTTTTTTATATGCTTTCAGCTTGCTACAATGGTATCATTACAGATCATAGACAATGCTTGGGTGATAGTGCCAATCTCAGGCAAACTTTCTTGATTCCAGTAGGGAGTCGTAGAAGAGAAGTCACGTGCGCACTCAGCAAACCATTTCTGGCCCCGCTTCTTACCATTTTTTAGTAACATTTCTAACAAGCTATATCTTTGTGGTCCTCAACCTTTATCAGGACACCGTGAAAAGATCTGGAAATTACACAGCTGTATCTGGCAAAGCATACATTACTTTCAGATGTGTCTGCGTTATGGTCTATCAATTAAATGCATTTTTCTATTTAACACAGATTCTTCTAATTCAACTTTTTCAGGCCATCAAACAGGAATGTGATGCCCCATTTCTTTAAAGGCTGAAAAGATGACACTTTTAGTCAAAGTGGTACCTAAACTTTACCGGACTAATGAATTGAGACCATTTCATAGGAATTTTCTTCTTACCCCATTTATTTAATGCTGTACAGAAAAAGCTGTACACTTTTTGGCTTCATGGAGAAAGCAACTGTTGGATATATATTTATCCATAGCTCAGTGTCATAGTAGATTCATTAACAGCCCTTCTTATTGTACAATGGTACTTTCCAATAACTTTTCTTAGAGCTTATCAATCATCTCAATGATGTTTATGAAGTGTGCTTCATGTCAAATACGCTTTATAATTAAACCTTACAAATCAATAGTAAGTGTGAAGTCCTCATATACAAAGAGTAGAAACTGGAGCCGAACAGAAGGGGACAGAAGGATTTGTGATCTTTTAGAATAGGACTGAAAAGTGGCAGGTGGAGGTCATGGACTATACATTGTGACAGAGATGCCTCTGAAGTCTGGAAATCGTTATGTAACACATTTGCACAGAATGAGTACAAAGAAGTAAAATGAAATTGTGTAGCTTATAGCATATGGGGAGGTGGGGACTTTACAATAATTGTAAGGTCAAAAACTCAATTTTTAGAGCAAAAGAAATCAGTTCTTTAAGGTTACCAGCATAGATTACATATCAAACATTTAGCCCAGAGAACCAATCAGTAGAATTCCAATTTCATCTGTACTAAATTCAGGGAAAATTTGAAGATATCCATGCTTGAATATCACACAGACAATTATGCAAAACATCAAGCAGCTTCATAGGTCTGCAGAGACTCAAAAGAATATCTGAGTGTCATCTGCATACATACGACCCTGCAGGCCACTGCACTGAATAATGCTATTCACTAAAAGTATCTAAATATAAAGCCAAATAGGATTTCAAACAAGCCTCGGGGGAATCTTAAAGTAACTCAGTAAGGCACAAACCATTCCCCGAAGGAACACATTGTAAGATGAATATAAGGTTGAAGAAAGTATCAGATGCCACCCATGTTAACTCAAGAAAATTCAAAAGTAGCCTTGCTACCCCCCAAAGGCTTAGGAAGCTGTGTTCAAACTAGACACAAAGCCTTAAAATGTAATAAATAAATAAATAAAAATAAAAACAGACATTCAGCCAATAAAATGCTCATGGACATTGTTTTCTAATCTAAGTCCAGAGCACGTGGTGTGCATTTCTAACACAAAATGTTTGAATGACAGCATAGCAAGATGTCACTATTTTAGCAAAATTTTGCTTTACAAAAATTTTAAATGGCTGGTAAAGACAAGCAGAAACAGCCGCAGAAACATGAAATACAGTTAATCGTCCAACTGAATTAGTTCCATTAACTTACAAATTTTTCTCTATGCCCTTGGAAAATTTATTCTGTGATGTACTTTGGCATATATTCATATATACATATTTCATGAATATATGCCAAAGAATATCACATATATATATACACATATATGTATATATACACATAGATATGTGTAGATAGACAGATAAAGTTATACTTGCATTTGACATATCTAGTAACCTACTTGATGAAATTTTGATGATTCTCTGTAAAGAATTGTAAAGAAGTCTGAAAGGAAGAAAGGTAATGTATTCATTATTTTGTCATTACCACTATCCACGACTATAAAAATTATGTGTAATTTTTCTTTCACATGCAAAATCAGTCAAATATAAAATATCTTTTACAACTTATTTATAATCTTTGTCTCTCATAATCTAAATATACAAAATTGGCCAGGCAAAATAATGATGGTAGCAAATGGAGAAACTGTCAGAGAAGAATTGATTCAAGATTACTACAATTAGAGGAAACTGAATAGGCACCAAATTGCCAGACAAAAAAACTTTAGATGCTGGGCCAGCTAATGGAAAGGTGTTAGAGGAAGCTAGGGGTAAGGATGATCTGCCATTAGGCTACCTGTGATTGCTGATTAACACTGATAACTTCTCTGTTATAATAGTTAGCCTTCTACCATTCCAGGAACTAGAGGATGGATATTTTCCTTGATCCTCACTTTTCAAAGGAGTGGTTTCTAATCCCTGACAAAGACTTTCCTGGATTTTAAAACTGATAAGAACCTAGGAAAAAATAGACATATCTAAGAAGCAGAGAAAATTGCAAATTTTCTAAAGGAAGTGATCTGAGAAACAAAGTTGGGACAAGGCCAGCAAATGTTCAATCAGATTGCAACCACGAAAGTTATCCTGGTCAGCCAAAGGCATCTGTCAGATAGGAATCCAGAATTTTCTCTCCTAACTTGAAAAGACCTGGAAGGATTTCAACTAAACTGTTGAATGGAAATTATCAATTTCCATAGCAGATTAACAAATCGTCATTAAACATGACAGAATAATAGAAGGAAATAAATGGAAACCTGGACATTGTTGATAAAGCAGAGCAACGTGATGATGACAACCAAAAGTGGGTTGAGCTCAAGACCTTGTAACACTGATGATACAAAACGGGGATGACTAAGGTTATGAACCTCTAGTCAGTAATCGTGGGTAAAATATTTTAGCATTTTAGGACTTCAATATTTTGGCAATTAGGCCAGTGAATATAGGAGAGTAGGCATTCTTATATTGTAAAAGGAAATAATTGTTGACCACAATCAATTTTAAATGAAAATCAACATAGCCAATGGGGGAAAAATGAAAACTACCAGGCTGATTGTTTTTACTCTGGATATTTTGTAATAAAATATTCATATCTATATGCTCTGAGGAGTTTGGCAGAGCACATCTCAATTAGCATACCTCAGTGCTTCTGTTTGATGAATACCAGATTAGAAATTTAAACAAGATAATGGCAAAAGATCTTTCACAATCAACAAAGGCTGTCACTATGAGCAAGCTGACATGTCTTACTTCATTTCCTAGAAGCAGGGGTTGCCTGGGAGCTCCCTACCTCGCTGCAACCTCTCCCAAAGACAGGTACCCATGCCTCTTCCTAGTGAAAACTCAATCCTGCTTTTAACTGCTTTGTGCAATTTCATTCTAAAAGAAAAACTTAAACTCGTTTGGCGCCCTTTCTGAAGTCACTGCAGGTAGTTAACAGTTTGGCTAAAAATAATTAAGCCAATTTGTTAATATGAAACTTAAACTCCCTCAGATAGAACACTGTGTTCACAAGATGAAAGAGATTGTCTAAGTGGAAGGTTCTCCAGGGAGGCTTGGAGCCAGTCGCAGCATGAGGTGTTTTATTTTCTACTATAATTCTTCACACTTCTGTAAAATTGTTGGAAGCCTGTACATCTGTGGGTCGTTCTGCTTATTCTCTCTGCTGTCACTGGTCCCTACTGGGACTACCTCCAGTCATTCCTAAGCAGATACCCTACAGCTAGCTCAGAGCATTAACACAATGCACAGTGAACTGAATACAGTATGACAGATGCCTCTAGAAGGGACAACGATGGTATAAACAGAAGACAATAACTGAGATACACTGCACTTGTCACTAACTAAGATAAAGCTGAGCCTAATTCCAAGGAACAGACACAGGGGGAAGGCCCATTCATTTATGTTAGTCATTTTTATCCTTCTGGAGTATCTGAATTAAATTGTCTAGCCTTCCTTCGAGATAGATGTAGGTCAGTAAATGGAAAAGTATTGAGTATTCAAATAGTACCTTAGTTAACACATGACCCAACTTTCTGATTGATATTGCCACACGTCTCAATTAGGCTCCAGTACTGACAACCATGTGTACAAATATATTTATATGCATTAGATTTACTTACTAATCTTTTCTGTTAGTGCATATTTATGGCCCAATTCTTCTTATAGGCAGCCCTTCTTATACCCAAGGAGAATAGAAATCTGATTCTTTTTATCCATTCAGCAAATGGAATAAAACAGTAAAACAATTCTACCAAAGTGATTATTAGAAAATTTTTATTATAAATTATGGCAGAAATGTTCCTGTTTTAAGAGATTTCATGTTTATTTCTGATATATAAATATTTTCTTTTGTATCCATGTTTTTTTTTCACTAATCAAACTTAAAGGCTATAAAGAAACAAGCTGCAGTTCTTAACTGACCCATCATAAAGTGGCTAGGTAACAATAATATTTCCAGAAGGACTCTGTAGCTCTGTGTGTCTGTGCATCTGTCCACACTAGTAAATATATGGTATCCAACTATCTTTAAAATTATGCCCACACTGAAAAAACAATAGATTTTTACATTACATTTTTATAGCAAGCAAAATAGTAGGCAACATGCAATGACTGCAGTAAAAGTAATTACTACAATGTTTTCAGGAGTCTTATAATAGGTTACATTTACACCAAAAGAGGCCATTTTATAGTTACAAAGCACTGTAATAGAGTTACAATTTCACCAACTTCTAAAATAAAAATGAGATATTTTAAAAATTGAAATTAGTTTTTTTTATACAATATATTCTGATTATGGTTTCTCCTACCTCAACTCCTGGCAGATCATCCCCACTTCTCCAACCCCCAAATTCACAACATTTCTTCGTTTCTCTCCTTAGAAAACAGACATCCATCTAAAATAATAATGGTGAACTAAAATTAGCAGAATAGAATAAAACAAATAAACAGATGGGGGAAAAGAAGCAGAGCAGAAGCACATGCAAATGCTGAGAAACACACACATTCACAAATACAGAAATCTCATTAAACAAAATCAGAAACCATAATATATAAGCAAAAGATCTGTAAGAGAAAAAAAGCCCAGACAAAGCATTATGAAACTAGAAACTTGCAAAAAATACCACTGAGTTCATTTCGTGTTGGCCACTTACTGCTGGTCAAGGTACCCGCCCTTAAATGTAGACATGGCGAGAGTCTTTGGTGAAAACTATATTTTCCTTAGTGAGAAATTATCAATTGAAGGTAGCTTATGGTTTAGGATTGAAGGCTGTGTCTATTTCCTCTCTCAGCATAGGTGACCATCTACCTTATAACTGTGTAAAACCACAGTCTCTGTGGGTTCATAAGTCCATCAGTCCTGTTGAGTCTGGAAGACACTATTTCCTTGATGTCATCCATCCCCACTGGCTCTTACACTTTCTGTCTCCTCGTTGACAGAGTGCGCTGAGTCTAATGGGAAGAATTTGTTGAAGACATTCTATTTAATACTGAGTATTTCTAGGTCCCTCGCTCTCTGCACATTGTACATTTGCGGGTGTCTGTATTTGTTCACATCAGAAGGAAGCGTCTCTGATGATGGCTTAGCAGAGCACTGATCTATGAGTATAGCAGAACGTTGTTAGTAGCCACTTTATTACTTTGTTCCTTTAGCAGAATTGTAATATTTGTTTTGCCCCTAGGTCCATACCCTATCTAGTCTTGGGTTCTTGGTCACCCAAACAGTGACATGCATTGGTCCCATCTCATGGACTAGGCTTAAAAACCAATCAGACAGTAGTTGGTTACTTTCACAACTTTGGCACTACTGTTGCACCAGCCTATATCTTGCAGGCAGGTTACAATTGTAAATCAAAAGGTTTGTAGCTGCTTTGGTGTTTACCTTTCTCCCCTGGAAGTGTGCAGAGTACCTACCAGTAACCATGAACACTAGTTAGTTGGGGTGAAGGCACTAGATAGAAACCAGCTCAACTACTCATTGTTAAATGAGTTAAAGTAGGCTTTGTCTTCAGCAATAGAACCTTACTGTCCAGTTTTTGAGAATGACCAATAGTCTTTAAAATAGTCTGTGTTGCTTGATCTGTTACATGGGGCACTTTGGCCAATAACTCAGGTATAACCTATTCCTGGAACTGGAAGTTTCATTTGTGGCAAGAGATGTCTAATCGGAATTTTGTTTCTCCAGTTATTTGCTGACTCCATTTAGGTTTTAATCATATATGTATATATTTTAAGATGCTTCCACTGTAGTAGAGTTCCATGCCACCTCTCAAATGTCCCTTAATTTTAGCTGTCCTTTCCATATTGCCTCCTTTCCACTCCTCTTCCTTTACCCTTCCCATTTGATTCTCCCATTCCACTTCTCCTCATCCCATCCATTTTAAACTAACTACTCTATTTCCCCTTCTCTAGAGCTCATTCCCTTTCCTCTAGTCCCTTACTCTATACCTAACCTCTAGTATTCCATGAATTGTGGCTTGCTTATTGAAGAATTAATAGCAAAAAATCTCTATATAGGTGAAAACAAACCATGTTTATATTTTGGGGCTGGTTTATCTCATTCAGGATGATTTTTTTTTCTAGCTTCTTCCATTTACCTGCCAATTTCATGATTTTCCAAAACAGTAGAGCAATATTCCACTTTGTAAACGTACTACATTTTCCTTATCCATTCATTCAGTGATGGACATCCGGGCTCTTTAAAGTTTCTGGCTATTATGCATAGAGTAGCAATGAACATGATTGAGTAAGTTTTTCTGTAGTTGAATATATAATCTATTGGGTATATATCCAAGAGTGATATTTCTGGATCTTCAGGAAAATCTATTCCCATCTTTCCAAGGAACCATCACACTGATCACCACAATGGAGCTGCAAAAGTTTTCACTCCCACAAACAATGAATGAATGTTCTCCTGACCCCACATCATCACCACCATCAGCTGTCATTTGTTTTATCAATCCAGGATATTCTGATTGGTTTTAGATGAAATCTCAGTGTAGTGTTGATTTGCATTTCCCTGATGACTAAGGATGTTGAACATTTCTTTAAGTATTTCTCAGTTTATTGTGTTTCCTATTTTAAGTGTTTTTTTATTTAAATCTGTACCTCTTTTTAAATTTGGTTGTTTTCTTAATGTTTGGTGGGTTTTTTGTTTATTTATTTATTTTTTTAGTTTAGAGTTTGTTGCAATGAGGGGCTCGGGCTGCGTTCCCGGCACCGGGCCCCTTGTTCTGTCCCACCCGGCTCCCGGTGTGTACCCGAAATAATTACACGGAAACTGTATTCATTTAAATACTGCCTGGCCCATTATCTCCAGCCCCTTATTGGCTAACTCTCACATATTATTTTAGCCCATCTCCATTAATGTGTATCGCCACTTGAGTTGTGGCTTACCGGCATGAATCTAACCAGTGTCCATCTTGTGCTGGAGAAGCATGGCATCTGCTCCACTGCCTTCTCTCTCACAGCATTCCCTTCTCTCTACTCCGCCCACCTAAGGGCTGTTCTACCAAAAGGCCATGGCAGCTTTCTTTATTTAACCAATGAGGGCAATACACAAATAGAAGACCCTCCTACACCAAGAGTTCTTTCTATATTTTGGATATCAGTTCTCTATAGGATGTAGAGTTGGTAAAAAATATCTTCCCTCTTTATAGAATGCTGCTTTTTCTAATTGAAGGTATCCTTTGACTTGCAGAAGCTTTTCAGATTTTTGAGCTCACATTTATTAATAGTTGTTCTTGGTGCCTGTGATATCAATGCTCTGTTCAGAAAGTTTTTTCCTATACAATGAGTTCAAAGCTATTCTATACTTTCTCGTCTATCAGGTTCAGTGTATCTGTTTTTATGTTGATGTCTTTGTTCCATTAGGAGTTGAATTTTGTACATGGTGATAGGTGTCTAATAAAAGTGATATTCTTATACTTTATACTCTAAGAATGTGAAAGTATAAAAGAGTATTCACAATTAAGTGTTCCTGCAAAAATTTCCATACTAAAATCAAAATTACCTGCCTCATGGAACCTGACTGAAGTGGAGCTCAAATGTTAAAGACATCATGATCAAAATATCTCTTTCTACTATTTATTATTATTGACTGTAGTGTATATCCCTCACCTTAGTATATTAATTATAAAGGCTAAAGATGATATGGATGGTGATAGTTTCAAGATTTTTTCCAATTAATATAGATAATAATATGATAATAAGGGCAATCATTTTATCAATTAATAGGTAAAGCATCAATATAGAATAATATTGAGATTTGTAAACAAGTGGTTTTCTTAGATACCACCTCAAATAGATTCGTCTATAATACCTTGATTTAATCACTTCAGCAAATTTAAAGATAAAAAAATTTTATTTTCCAGGTTCTGGCTATGACAAATAATGCTGCTATGAATGTAGTTGTACAAATGCTTTTGTAGTATGATTGGGCATCTCTTGGGTATATTCCCAAGAGTGGTATTGCTGGATCCTGAGGTAGGTTGATTCCCAATTTCCTGAGAAACCGCCACACTGCTTTCCAAAGTGGTTGCACAAGTTTGGATTCCCATAAGCAATGGGAATTACCCCTTACTCCACATCTTCTCCAGCATAGGCTCTCATTGGTGTTTTTGATTTTAGCCATTCTGATAGGTGTAAGATGGTATCTCAAAGTTGTTTTGATTTGCATTTCCCTGATCCCCTCAATGGAAGAATGGATAAAGAAATTTTGGAATATATACACATTAGAGTACTACTCAGTGGTTAAAAACAATGACATCATGAATTTTGCATGCAAATGGATGGAAATAGAAAACACTATCCTGAGTGAGATAACCCAGACCCAAAAAGGATGAATATGGTATGTACTCACTCATTAGTGGACTCTAGCCATTAACAAAGGACATTGAGCCTATAGTTCACAAGCCTAGAAAAGCCAAATAACAAGGTAAACCCAAACAAAAAAAATATATAAATCCACCTGGAAATTGGAAGCAGACAAGAACGCTGGGCAAAAGTTGGGAGCATAGGGGTGGGGGTAGGAGTGGGGGTGAGGTTGGGGGAAGGGGAGTGGGGAAAGAGTATGCAGTAGGGAAGGATTGGGGAATGCTTGGAGGGAGTGGGAGGGCTGAGATGGAAGAAGGGCAGATATAGGAGGAGGGAAGAAGATATCTACATTAAGGGAGCCATTTTAGGTGTGGCAAAAGACAGCTCTAGAGGGGAACCCAGGTGTCCACAGGGATGTCCCCAGCTAGGTCCTTGGGCAGCAGAGGAGAGGGTGCCTGAACTGGCCTTGCCCCATAATCACACTGATGATTATCTCAAATATCATCATAGAATCTCCGTCCGGCGATGAATGGAGATAAAGACAGAGATGCACATCAGAGCACTGAGCTCCGAAGGTCCAGTTGAAGAGTAGAAGGATGGAGAAGTTGAGCAAGGAAGTCAGTACAGCGAGGGGTTGTTCCACCCACTGAGACAGTGTGCCTGATCTAATGGGAGCTCACCAAATTCAGCTGGACTGGGACTGAAGGAGCCTGTGATCAAACCAGAATCTCTAAATGTGGCCCACAATAGAGGCTGACTGAGAAGCCATCGATAAAGGCACTCGGATTTGTTTCTACTGCATGTACTAGCTTTTTGGGACCCTAGTCTATTTGGATGCACAGCTTCCTAGGCCTGGATGTAGATGGGAGGACCTTGGACTTCCCACAGGCTAGGGTACCCTGCCCTCTCTTAAGGCTGGAGGGGGAGGAAGGAGGATGTGTAGGGGAGAAAGTGGGAGAGGAATGGGAGGAGGGGGGAAGTGGAAATTTTTGAATGAAAAAAAAAATAAAGAACACAACTTCTTGTAAAAAAATTTTATTTTAAATTTTTAACTTATTAGAAAGTAATAGTCAGGATCAGTTAAATAGGGATCTAGCCCACTGGTAGCATTCTTTCTAAGCATGCATGAAGGCTATGGGGTAAATAGCTATATTAAAGTTCTCGCATTTCATCCATCTCTTAAAAATTTTTATTGAGCTCTACACATTTTTCTCTGCTCTGCTCTCTACCTCTCTCCTCCCCTTCAACCCTCTCCTAAGGTCCCCATTCTCCCAATTAACTCAGGAGATTTTGTCTTTTTCTACTTCCCATGTAGATTAGATCTATGTATGTCTCTCTTAGGGGCCTCATTGTTGTCTAGGTTTTCTGGGATTGTGATTTGTGGGCTAGTTTTCTTTGCTTTATGTTTAAAAACCACTTATGAGTGAATACAAGTGATAATTGTCTTTCTGGGTCTGGGTTACCTCACTCAAATACAAACAGAACACCAACTAGAAAATGCTTTGAAATTAACTAGCAGTCGTTGTTTGGTGCTGTACTAAAATGGGGGTTATTGTAATACAATATAATATGTAAGAAGTAAGAGAGTTTAGCATCTTTCCTTAAATTCTAAAATTCTAGAAATCATAGGATATTTGAAAATATAGTGCTACTATTTAGTTTTGTTTCAGCCTACCCATTTCTGGGCTAATGAAGAAAGTTAATAATTTGCACATAACCCCGAGAGAGAGAGAGAGAGAGAGAGAGAGAGAGAGAGACAGTCAGACAGAGAGAGACATAGATATAGACAGATACAGAGAAAGAGAAAAACAGACAGAATGAGAGAAAAAGAGAGCAACAGAGAACTTTAAAAGTAAATACAAGAAATTAAGCCATGATTAGAAGGTAAAAGTTTCTAAAGTTAAAAATGACCACAACTAGTTATATGATTAGAAAAGTCTTCAGAAAAGAAATAATTAGGATTGCCTGAGTTCCCAAATATTGTGAAAGAATTAAGGGGGTAATTATTAATTTTTAATACTGAAAATCTTGGCTTCATTTTGGAGCCAATTAACTATAGAAAGGATCTCATGAATATTTTTGTTTATTTTCCCGTAGAGAAAAAATAATTGTCAAGGTTAATACAAAGGCTAAACGTCTATCTTTTTTTTTTTTGATTTAATAAAGTTTTATTTTTCCAAATGTACAGCTGACTGAACCTGTTCATGCATCTTCACCAGCAGCTGGGGTATCTCCAGCCTTTGTGTTTCTGGTGTAAATTACTTGGGCTCTGTGTTTTGAAACCAGCTTGATAAGCCCTTTACTAAGAAGCTCCTGAAGGGCTGCCCTGGCCAAGGAACCGCGAATCTTCAGTCTCTCAGAGACCACAGCTGGAGTAATAAGTTTATAGTTGGGAACTTCCTTACAGAGTTTGTTGTATGTAGCCTTGTCAAACAGGACTAGATTGTTGAGCTTGTCCCTAACTTTGCCTTTGGACCACTTCTTTTTGGCCTTGCCACCAGACTTATTTACTGGGTCTTTGTCTTTTTTGGACGACTTTCCGGCATCTTTCTTCTTCTTGTCATCCTTGGGCGGCATGATGAAGCTCGGAGAGCGGCGACGACCACTGCAGCCTCCCTAAGATGTCGGGAAAAAAAGCTACACATCTATCTTTACAAGGAAATTTTTAAAAATCACATGAGATCTTATCAAAAATATGATATCATTCACAATTAATAATGAGGCACTAAGCTCTGTCTAACAAAAGGAAATAAAAATGACTACCCACAATAAAATATTTATCAAATATTCATCATTGATCAAACTAGGCTAATGATGATTGAAATCATGATCATTCATTCTGCAAAATATTAAAGTCTACACAACTCAACTCCTTAAGTATTTTTAACATTAGCAATCAATTAGTGATAAAATACACATTTGGGCAGTGTCTGCAGGAACCAATGTAAGATTGTTTATAAAAAATAAATTACATATTATACATAAACAAATCTCCCATTTGGAGGTAGACTTAAAGAAAACATTATCAAGGCCTGGTGGTGCAGGTCTGTTTGAAACATTAAGATGACCTTGATCTACAGATTGGTTTCAAGACCAGCAGGGGCAACTTGATGAGACCAGTGAAAAGTAAGGAGATAGATAGCTCAGTAGCATACACAAGACCCAAGGCTCAATTTGAATACTGCAAAAAGAGAGAGAAAATACATTCAATATTTACATTATGGTTTCAACTGTATGAGCTTGTAAAAGGTATGAATTAAAAACTTAAAATATATACATTAGGCTTGCAAGCATTCATTAAATCCCATGTTTAGATATTTTAAAATATGTACAGCTATGGCCTAATACAGTAAGATCTGAGTAGATATGCTTACTTACCATATTTTTATTCCTCAAACTTTTATCAATTGTGTTTTTGAAAAGATGTAAAATAAAGGAATAAAGAAAATAAAGTTAAGAAATTTTATAAATCTTGGTTTTAAAAAAACAATGGATATTTAGCGAAATGTGTTGAATATTTTTGGCAGGGTACTGAATTGAAATGTACTGAGAATTAAATTGGCTGAATATAATTGAAATACTAAATCCAAATTAAAATCAGTTACAGTGGTAACCTGAAAAGCTTTGACATGCCTTTGCAGTGCAGAGGAACTTTTGACCTTTGTATCTGTTTCATGCTCACCATGGTTCTGACAAGGAGGTCATTGAATCAATGTAAAACACTATTGCATCATTTCCAGTGTCCCCCTCAAACCTCAGAAACTTTTGCCTTCATTTACTTCCATATGTGTGATCTCATGACACAAGACAGAATAGCTCATGCAGATTTTCTAAGATTCTGCATTTGAAAAATGACAGTGTGTGGGCAATGAGATATTTTCCACTCGTTATTCAGAAGTCTCAGCACTTCAGGCTCTTTCTTTTACAGGGCCTAAGGCATTTGAAAATATATGAATAGTGTTCAGTATCTGTTAGCAAGAAATATTACCATTTCTCTGTGAGGTTTTTTCCATGTTAATATTTTATATTGTAACATTAAATATTGGCTGGTAGCTAAATATGCAGCCAAATATATATGAAATTTCACTTACACTTTATCACAAAGTCTATCTTTGAAAACACAAAGGGTTTATGAACAAATTATTTTCCCATTTAATGAATGTTTATTCATCTGAGCCATATACTAATCAAAAACTTTGACATAGCCAAGAATATTAACTATATGTACAACTGTATGTATATGAGTCAGTTGCATTAGCAATACCCATCACATCTCTTAGCATGAAGAAACTATTAATCCATTATAGAATTCTAAACCCTTCTAGTTAAATAGACATGAACAGCTAATGTTGTCAACACAATGTAAATGATCTACTAAACACATTGATGCCGGCTTCATAACAAAGAGAAAGATGTCACTCTGAAAAAAATATTAACATTTCATTCAGAAGTTGTGTAGATGGCAAGCTTTTTTCTATCTTGCCTGGTCCCACTGGATTAGTTTTTTTCCACCCACTGGTACACTCACTAGTTCATTCCCACAGCCACTTATAAAATAACTGCTATGAGAATTATTTTCAGTTACAATTGTTTGGCCAATGTCTTAGGCTTTTACTGGATAGTTCTAACTATTAAATTAATCTGCTTCTATTAATCTGTGTATTGCCATGAGGCTGTGGCTTACCAGTGTGGCGTGCTACTCTTCAGTAGCTACATGGAATTTCCTCTCTCTCTCTCTCTCTCTCTCTCTCTCTCTGTCTGTCTGTTCTGATTTTCTTTCTAGCTTTATTCTGCTGAGCCAGTGGCCAAAACAGCTTTATTCATCAACCAATAAAAGCAACACATATACAGAAGGACATCCCACATAAAAGTTGGCTTAGGATCTAATTTTTCAACATGTATCTTAAAGCTTACCTTAATAAAAGGACAACAATATTTAAAATGAAGTATTTTCCTTCTATTGTCTACAAAATAACATGAGCAGTAATTGATTTAAATGTTTAAACTTAACTCAGTCAAATTCTGAGTTTATAGCTAATTAAAAGAGCTTCTAAATCACTATCAGCTTCATATAGGTTTCTTCTTAAGTATAATACACATATCCAATGTAGATTTAGAGTTTCTCTATGGTGTTAATTAGGAATCATCAGTTTCTTCTGCTTTCTTTTATATTTTCCTTGCCAGTCTGGGTTACTGACAGCAGAAAATCATGTATTTTTTATGTATAAACTTTATGATTATCTTACATGTAATACAATTTATATAATCACATTAAATAATAAGTTGTCTCGTACCTGAGAGGCTGAGGATGTATTTATTTAGTCTTTGAAGCTGAGGTTTCAGCAATAGAAGTGGTCCCACAGTGACTGTATCACACTGCAGAGACCGACAACCTGGTAACTGCCTACCCTAGTCCACTGTGCACCTCTGCAGTCCCAGTCTGAAGTCTAAAATCTGTCAGTGTCTTGGAGAGCCCTTTTATTTAGTCAGCAGTGGAATCCTGGAAATTCTGGCTGTCATATCAGGGAAAGAAACAGCAACAGCAGCAGCAACAGGGCAACTCAACGTGGCAACAAGAGGGAAGGCCAAGCAAGCCTCTTCCATCTGTGATAACCTGCTTTTATCTGGACCGCTACTAGAAGGTGCTGACCACACTTGGGATTGGTCTTACCTTAATTAATGTAACCAGGACAAGTTTTCAGGTGAGGCTTACTACTCAGGTGATTCTAATCTGTGACAAATTGACATTAAAACCAGCAATTACAGTATTTGAATTCTTTATGATAAACATAACGGGAAGGAACATTTGTGAAAAATTGATGAGGGGAGCCCCTTTCCCTGGCAAACTTGCGCAGAGAGGAGCAGCAGACCACAGCTTTCTGTGTTACAACTTTCAAGCAAGGAATTTCCTCAGCATTCCCTGGGACTTGATAGTCTTAGAATGCACAAGAGATTTTTCTCCGGGATTGGAGCCCATTAGGTCTCCCCGGAAGGCAAAGGGGGGTCTTTTATAGGGAAGCAGAAACTGTGAATGCAAAGCTCCTGACAAAAACCTCTTAAACTATGTTGGAAAACTGAAAATTCAGACACAATTCAACAAGGGAATGATTTTAGATGGTGTGGATGCTTCCTTTGGAGGTACTTTATACAGGAATTGCAAATTCCTTGGTGCCCAGAAACCAAAGATTTTTGCAAGTAGCAGAGTTCCATTCAATTACTTCAACAGAAATTCTAATCTAATTCAGCATAGTGTATTCAGATATTTCTCGGGTATATGATCAGTTCCCAAAGCTTCTTCAAAGGCTGCAATACTTGATTGGGCGTCCACTTTGACTGTAACCTTGATCCTTTGACTCTTCCCCTGTTTGGTTCATTTATTATTACTTTTTTCTTTTTTTAAATTTTATATACCAACATCAGTTCCCTGTCCCTCCCCTTCTCGTGGCCCTCACCCCTTCCCCTTGCTTCTCCCCATCCACTCCTCAGAGGGGGTAAGGCCTCCCTTTGGGAGTCAACAAAGTCTGGCAAACCAAGTTGAGGTAAGACCAAGTCCCTCCAACCTGTATCAAGGCTGAGCAAGGTGGTCCTTTCTTATCAGATTCCGGATTTATGCCTCAAAAGTAACTTAGTATGCTACTTTCACATGTATCTGTATTTTTTCATGGCAATAATCACTTTTTGATATTACTTTGTCCAAAGATTGATGGGTTTATGGTTTGTCTTATTTATCTGCTTATTTAAGTGCCTACAATAGTTAAAGTAAGCAGTAAAACCATTAAATGCAAAACAGAAGCGATCATATACTAGGGAGTATGTAAGTCAGTGTGGTAGGTGTATATAATTGTCAACTAGACACAGTTCTGAGTCATTAGATTAAATGGCCTGTGGACATATCCATTGCAGAAAATTTCTCGATGCTGCTAGTATATGTGGAAAAACCCAGACCATAGTGGGTAGGCTCATTTCCTGGGCTTTGGTCCTGGCCTGTATAAGTGCAGAAAGATGCCTAGGCCCAAATAGACATGGGTGAACTCATTATTCTCTCTGCTTAATTGTGGATATGACTATTCCTTTACGCTTTCAAGCTCATGCCTTGACTTCCGCATGAAGGAAGTTCTGTAACCTAGTATTTAGGAGCCAAATAATCCACTTCTTCCTTAAAGTTTCATTTGTGAGATTATTTCATCACAATGAAAAAATGAAGCAAATACAATGAATATGTTCAAGTAAAATATATGAATAATATAAGGGGAGAATGAAATGGAGAATAAAACCAGAAGACTTTATCAAATACTGAGTTTATGTCAACATGAACTTTGCATTCCTGCCCAGTGGCTGTTTCAGAGGACATATTTTCCAGCATTCCTGCCCAGTGGCTGTTTCAGAGGATGTATTTTCCAGCATTTCAGGGAAAGAATGAATAGAGTTAGCAGGAAAAGGAATGGAGGCTCTGTGTTAAATAAATGTGATTAAGTGGGCCAACCAAATATACATATTAATATGAATCCGCTTCTGCTGTGTTCAAAGGTGAGTGAGTCCTGGTAGTTTATATTTTCTGTGCTATGTTACAGAATGTATGTGAAATTCAAATGAGAAATGAATGTAGAAATATCATAAAATGTAAGGGATTACATTTTCTTGCTTCCTGTAATAAAAGAAATAAAATATAAATTCTTCTGGAGTAGAAAGAAAAGCAATTTAAGATACTAATTAAATAGACTACCACTGGTGTATATTCCATTACCATCTGGTTCCTCTCAGTCTATGAATTTAGTCAGAAAAACAGCAAGTAAGAGAGTTATCAGAAATAGGTCTTTTGTTGATCTTCTGATAGATTGTATCCTGATGAAAATAGTGTTCTTTTTTAAATGTCACACATAATCGTGCATATCCAGAGTAAATGAGCCAGTAAATGGGCTGGCATTAATAATTACACTGACAGGCATGCAATTCCAAATGTGGACTAATAACATGATTGATAATTTTCAGATAATTAAATTTAAAATTATAAAAGAACTTTAAACAAACGTGACTTGTAGTTTTTAATGTTTAATTAGGCATATGCCAAATGTATGATGATTTATTTCATCAGTAAATATTTTAAATAGACATGCTATATAAAACAATTAAAAGTGGAATATTAGTATTGTGGGGCATTATTCATCTTTATACGTCAAAATGATGGTTTCGTATGTATAGGTACTTTACCTTTATTATTATCTAATACCTACATTTACTTGTGAATTATTTAAACCTTGACTTATAAAATCTTTTCTGAATCTTTATCAATATGAATTTCAAAGAACGTCAACAAAAAGAAATTTAGAAACTAAAAGAAAAAGTAAAGAGAGGGCAAAGAAAACCATGGCGACACGGAGAGTGGGGAGAGATGACTCCTAAACGGAATATGTTATTCTGGCTGGGCCCTGTGCACTGCAAAAGGACAGTGGGACAAAAGGGAAGCTAAATAAATTACAGGCTTTATTGAAAATTAACATAAAGTATTGAGTCCTCAAAGTGACAAAGACATCACACTAACAAAATTACTTGTAACTAGCTGGCTGTGGAGTACACATGAATTCTGTTCTACATTTGCGGGGCTTTTGTAAATTTAAAAATGTTTCGAAATAAAGTGTGTATTAACAACATGGGCAAAAGACTATCAGTTTAAGGTACATCATTAATCTGTACAATTACAAATCAAAAGTGGGTTGTTTTCAAATGGGTAAAGAGCATCAAAATCACTCTGACTGTGAATAGCATATGCATATATGAGAATTTTTTAAAAAAAACTCTCAACATGGCAGGGCATCTGGGTATAAGATGTCTCTGAAGACACTCTATATATCAAGCAGCTCTCCATGAGGACTAGTGATTAACCTTGTGGCTACACGTACCAATAGTTTTCCCCAAACTCTGGCCTGAGCTGGCTAATGGTGTAAATCTGATAAAGAAAAATGATCCATTTTCGGGCAAACAAAAACAAAAGCAAAACTATGCTTGTGATTGGTCTGGTATAAAAGTCTTTCAGGAGAGTGTGACTACACTATAGATGTTAGTTGGTAGCTTTTCAGCAGGTGAATTCAGTCACACCCAACTTTGCCATGAGTAAGATAAGAACTGGTGCTAATCGGGTATACAAGTGAGAAAGGTGATCAAGTGAAATGACCCTACATGCAAGGAGGAAGAAATCAATCAGTTCAAAAGCCAAGCATGGTATTCTTAGACAAGAGAATGAAGGAAAAATAATGGACTGAGTCATAACCACATTCTGCTTGTACAGAATTGCACATGATGGTGACACTCCGATGTTCTCTTCTTCACTGAAGTCATTTCCAATCGCCTATATTAAACTTATACCTTGTATCACCTTTCCCCCTGATTAATCCTTCTTTTCTAGAGTGAGTAGAATGTCTTATTATTATTAATAACGTGCTTATTCTTCCAGCCAAAAGAACTCTTCCAGTCTCATGCTTCAAGATTACTATGGCTACTAGGCATTCCTATTGCTTCAACTCTCTAATTAGCATAGTCTTAATTACTACTGGCATTAGTTGTTTCTTACCTCTTTAGGAACCAAAGTGACAGTCATGTCAATATTTCATAATATTCTTTAAGATCAGTTTGAAATGTAAATGTATAATATTATGGTGGTTCAAAACTAAATCACTACTAAAAGTGGTAGTGTACATTTGGAAACCCAACCTTCAGGAGATAGAATCACAGATTCTGGAAGTTGAATCCCACCAGAATTATGTAGCAAGACCTCTTTAAAAACAAAAACATCAAAACATGGACATATAACACAGAAACAGGCTGCTTACACAGCATCCACAAGGCTAGTCCGCAAGGCTGATCCCTAGCTCTTAAAAATTATTGTCATTCATGATTGAGTCATAGAACATGAAAAAAATCAACCTTATACCAACTTGGAAGTTTTAGCTCTATTGGTTAGTTGTCTTAGTGCTAAAATGGGCTATGCATACATACCAGGGTAAAGTCAGCGATAGATAGCAATTGGAAGCAAGATCCATTTTGCTCTTTCTGCCATTTTTTTTTCTCTGTACTATACTGCCAGCTACCTTAATGACCAGCTGGCAAGATATGCCTAATGGTGTATTAGTAACATAACAGTTATGGGAGCGACTTGCCCATTTTTATCGAATTTAAGGCAAGTTTAGACTGCTACTGGAGCCAAGAATCTGTCTTAGGCAGGTCATAAGGTCTAAGGTAGAACCTACTATTATTGGTCTTCTAAATGGATAGAGCATTAAACTGATTCCTAGTAACTTATGGCTATGCCCACAGACAACTTCATCTCACCACCTTCATCAGAGAGGCATTTCGAAAGGATAGTTATTGGAAGTTCTGCCCAGCACCATGTTGAACTGAGTGAGAAGAAAAGATCCATGTGCAATCCAGGGGTGGCCTACCCTGGGCTCTGAGGAGAAAACACAGGTCCCCTCCCCTTTCTGGTGCCTTGTAGAACCAGGCAGACAGGCACTATTAGGGTAAGTGAATGTATGGTGTGGTATGGGAAAGAGAAAGAGAAAGAGACAGAATGGTTAACTGTCTGTGGGCAGAAGAATATCTGAAGAGGTGAAGCAGTAGGGAGGGGGCTGACATGGGTGGCTTGATTGGCCCCCAGGGACATGGTGATATCAGGGCCTGGGATGCTACTAGGGTCCACATCTGGGTTCATGGCCCTGATGATAGCCATGGCTCTTGATACCACCCAAGGCCGAGAGTATAGGGTTGTACAGAGTTGGCCCTGCCCCCTCACTGGCTGCAGCACTGGGTAGAAGTCCTGTCCCTCACTCTCTGAAGCACTCAGAAGAGAGAGTCCTATACCTCACCTGGGCAACAAAATAGAGATAACTGTGTAAGCTGGCCCTGAGGGAATGAGAATAAGAGAGCAGGTCATGCCTGTCATGTGGTGAGGGAAAGATGCTCCTCTCCCCGTCCTACCTGCAGCAGATGGGAGACCTGACCCAACTCCTCAGCAGTCACAGCGTTCTGGAGAATGGGCCCTGTGCCTCGCCTGGGTAACACATTAGAGTTAACCCTGTAGAAGGAGCATGGGAGAAGTACCCCCAATTGCCTGAGGTAGTTGGCAAAGTTGGCTCTGAGGGTCAAAGAATGGGAAAGCTGTTCCTGCCCCTCCCCAGCTGCAGCACTCTGGAGAGCAAGCTCTGCACCTCGCCACAGCAGCACAGCAGAGCAGACACTGTTAGCGCAGGTGTGGGTAAGCCAGCTGCAACACTGCAGAAAGTGGACCCTGCGTCTCGCCTGGACAGCACAATAGAGCTGGCCCTGAAAGTGTAACTGTGGATCCTGAGGGGTGAAAGCAGATCTGGCCCTGTCCCTTGCTCATTGCTGCAAAGGGTGAACTAGCCAGAGCAATGCTGGAGAGTTCACCCTGATGGTGAAAAGGTGGGAGAACTGGTGGGCTGATAAATCCTGCAACTACCTAGGCCCTGAACCAGGGTTATGAGTTGGTCCATCGCAACATCCACCCCATTAATGATATGATGCAGCAAGTGACGGTGTCAGTTCTGCAGACCCAAGGCAGGACCTCCATGACACAAGGCAATAATGAGATATCCAAGAGGAGTTCCAGTGAGAACCCAGTATTGATAGTGTAGCAGAAACCAGTCCTTGAATCAGACCAATGATTCTTTGCAATGAACACTTGCACATAAATATATATGGATAAAAGGACTTATTCACCATTTCACACTATAGCTTCCATGAAGAGAATTTCCCTCTTTCTTTTCTTTTTCTTTCTTTTTTACCTCTTAAACTTATTTTATTGGGTGAGTTGTAAAGGCAGAGGATAGATATGAAAGGATGGGAAATGAATGGGATTGAGAAGCATGGTGTGAAAGACACAAAGAGTAAATAAAGAGAAAGTTAAAAATATTTGGATGGGTGAAGGTGGTACACACCTATAATACCAGCACTCAGGGAGGCAGAAGAAAGCAGATCTCTGTGAATTCAAGACCACTCTAGTCAATAGAGTGAGTTCCAGGACAGCCAGAGATACACAGATTAAAAAAAAAAAACAAAACAAAACAAAGCATAACACACACCAAAAAAGATACATTTGTTAATAGAGAATCATAACTGTCCGGTGAACAGAGAAGGCATGGCAATGTACTCAGCCCTAAATGGGACAACTATATATCTATGTCACACACATCTACACATACACACCTCCTAAGACTCAAGGATCATCATGAAATAGAGGGTGGAAAGATGTCAAGAGCAAAAGACAGTAGATGACTATAATGAAATGGTGTTTGCTGAACAGCAGGGCATTTGCACATTCAAACTTAGAGCACCTGTGAGAACATGTGCAAACTCTGCACAAGATCAAGTCAGACCAAGTAACAGCACAGTAAACAGAGAGGAACATGAGTCCCATGTCTATCTAAAGTGCTATTATCAACTGATGGCCGGTATTTTTTTTTTAACAATCCAGCCCCTGAGAAGTTTCCTATCATTCGTAGATGGGTTTACACCCATGCACATACTAGCAGCGTTACGGGTATTTAGTGCTTAGACAAGAAATGAATAGCACATCAAATTGGGAGGGAATAGTTAAGGTGACACACTTGGAGGGACTTGTCAAGACACACTTTGCATGTATGAAGTTTTAAAATAATAAAAGAAAAAATACAATATTCTTTAGATGCTAATTACTTCAGAAACAGCTTTCTGATAGATAAAGTCCATATTATTAAATAAAAATTCACAAAGCTGTGAACCCATGTATTCAGTCTTTTTCAACAATATCATTATAAGCATGTAATGATGGTGATTGTTTATTTCCTGATAAGCATGCCTATTTGAATTTTAAAGATTCCCAGTAAGAATAAAGAAAAATAAATATTAAATAAGTTGTCAGACATAGATCTAATCACAATAAATATGAATGTATTAATAAAAAATTAAGAAACTATGTAAATTCCAGCCATGTGCTCTGTAGGAGACAATATGGAAGAGTAAAGATGCTTGGAGTGAAAGGAAATATTCGCTACTTGCAGGAAGTAGTTTTAGTAGAAACATTTTCAAACACATTCTCTCAGCTTTCCTTAGCCAACTGAACACTGATTTCCTTCAAATGGCAATTTGTCAAACTTAAAACTACATTTTCCAAGCTCCCTTGCAGTAGGTGTAGCCAATGAAGCATAAACTGTAGCTCCAAGGAAATCTCTTTAATAGAAGTTCACTCAGTTGGAAGGAAGACCCATTTTACACTTCCTGCCATTTTCTCTCTCTGATGCCTGGAATGTGGATGTGAGCTGAAGGCAAAAATTAAAGCGGAATGCTCAAAGGAATATCAGGAGAAGAGATGAGGCATTGTTTTGAGGTAATTGAGGGCTGCCATTTTAGCTCTGTATGGCCTGACTCCAGAACAAATAAACAAATGGATGGATGAATGGATGGACGGACGGACAGACAAACAGACAGATAGATATAAGTAAAATAATGAATAGCCACAAGACAGTTCACATGGTTTTGGGTAACATACAGCTATATAATCATACAGCTATATAGTAAGTTCTAAGTAGTATTTAGATAAAATCATCAAAGAGTGCTAGAGTGTGACTAAATATGACCAAATTATCCCAGGCATCTATTGATGAATAAAACATCACAACAGAAGAAAATCTTAACCATTATTATTTTTATCATTATTTTACATTCTTTGTGTCAATAAGTTAAATAGCATACAAGGGTAATATGTCCAATAGCCAACACTGCAATATCACCTGGAAAATCTTTATTCATATGCTTTGCTAAGTCCAGTCTAATCTTAAACCTTAGATGTCTGCCAGAAAATCCACATGTAGCCTCTCTACATAGTCTCCTGTGATCAGTTAGGACACTATCTCAGCATGAAAGTCCAGAGAAATGTTATTGCTGTTATAATCTTGTCTCAGAATTCCCATAGTAGTACTACCTCAACAATCACATGCTTGCCAAACTCAAGTACAGGGAATTAGGACATATCTAAAAAGAGATCTGCCAAATCACATTGTAGCAAGACTGTTAAAACCTAAGAGATACTGTCACTATTACCTTTCCTAAAATAAATAAATAAATATATAAATAAAATAAAAATGGAGTCATAAAATATTTGACAGTCTAGGAAGGCTTTTTAATTGATTTATTTTTTATTTTATTATTATTTTTTGTTTGGTTTTTAGAGACAGGGTTTCTCTTTAACAGCCCTAGCTGTACTGTAACAAGCTTTTGTAGACCAGGCTGGTCTTGAACTCACAAAGATGCACCTGTCTCTGCCTCCCAAGTGCTGGTATTAAACGCATGTGCCACCACCGCCTGGCTTAATTGAAATCTTTATACCTCATTTACCTAGTTTTAACATACATCAAGAACAATTGGAAAGACCAAAGGAAAGTTAATGAATACACTATCAGCACAGGGAAGTTAAAAAAAAATCTCACAATGAACTATAGGTTAGTTTAGAATATGAAACAGTGAAAGTAACCCAGATCTGAGCCTCACTAAATACAAAAGCTGAAATAGGTGATTATATAAGAGACTGTAATTTTAGGGAATATATATATATAATTAATATATATATGACCACTTTGGAAATGAATATATATTCACATATAGGTATAGATATATGATGACCACAGGAAATCTCAAAATGTACATGAATCTATATAGTTTAGATGATGTGCTCTAATCCAAAAATATTTGTCTGAACTAGAAAGGCAATTAAAAATAATCTCAAATACTGTAAATTTTAAATATGCAGATACTTTCAAAGATTCCTGGATCAAGGAAAATACTTTACTGTGGGATATTGTTTACATTGTGTATCTGTATGCCACTATGATTGGTTTAATAAGCAAGCTGATTGGCCAATAGCTGAACAGGATAAAGTTGGGTGAAAAACCAAAATGAGAGCGAAGGAAAGAAGAAATACAGCGTCAGGGGAGATGCCAGCAAACACAGAGGAAACCGGGCATAAAGAAAGATATGAGTCACATGACAAAGCATAGATAATAAATATGGGTTAGTTTAAATGTAACTGTTAGCTAATTACAAGCCTGAGCTATTAGCTGAGCATTTACAATTAATATTAAGTTTCTGAGTGGTTGTTTGAGAGTGGCCGCTGACCCAAGAAAATGCTACCGACAAATGGCTTTCCAATGTGGAGCTGAAATTTCCCATTAGACCTGAGAAAGCTTTCAACAGATTCTAAACACACAAACACAGAGCCAAATGCAACTTCTTAGTCTCATGTCTTTCATGTCAGCTGTGATACAAAGACACATCTCCTGGCAGTTGGTAACACATCATGAGCTAAGCCACATGTAGGGTCCTGCAATCTATCACACAGGACACAGTACAGAAAGGAATCCCCCAGCCACGTGCTATGTGGTGAATGGATTTAGGGTTGTTCTAATGCAGACCAAAAAGGTTACAGAAATGCAGTAAAGATAGATTCAGACAGAGGGAAACTTCTAAATAGGTTACACTGTGTTAAAAAACTTAGGCTTGGGAGAGAAAAGAGAAGGTATAGATGGCCACAAAAAAAAGAAATACATAGTTTTAAAATAACAAAGTACTTAAAAATGGTTTAAAAGAAGTAAAGTAAAAGAAATAAGTCAAGTGAAGATGGAAAATACACAGAGAACCCGGATCCTACATGTTATTGTGTTGTCTTTAAATCTTTTGGCTTATAAGAGACAATAGATTATGAAAACTGATAGTTTAAATTAACCTATATATTCAAAAATATCTTGACTTCAAACTTTAAGTCGAAAATTATGTTTCTTCAAAAGGAAATGAGAGGCTATGGACCCTCTGAAAAAATTATGACTACGAACATAAAAAATAAACCTAAAATACTACAAAATACAAAACATATATCTTTACCTATTCAAACACAAAACAAAAAAATCATCTTTGGCTGACTTGTATACAATGCACAGTCTATATTGTATTAATGCAGATATTGTGTTACCTTTAAAGATTTATGTAGTTTGAGAGCAAAGGGACCAAACACCAATAAAAATGGATGGCCCAGGTGATCCAGCATCCAAAACAGCTTCTAGGATGCTGATTAAGGTGATCCAACCTCACAGGATATTGCATCCAAACCTATCAATGTCCCAAGATTCCCCCAAAGATAACCAGTGCTCCAACCAACAGGAAGTAGAACAATAAGTAGTTTAGAAAACAATGTCTACATTTCCCAAAGATTGATTTTTGATATTTATTATTACTTAAATGGGGTTAGTTACAAGATTTATTGGTAATGGTCAGAAAAAAAGTTGGACATAGGAGATTAGATTCAGTGATCTTGTTCTAAAAAGAAAGACAGGGGATAGAGAAATAGGATAAAAAGATAGATTATTGGATCTACTTTTAAATCAAAACGGCAACTACTAGTCTTAAATATTTTATATTGGTATGGGTTTTGGTTTATTGATACAAATTTAAAGTTATTTTTGCTATTCTTTTGCATATTTATACTCTTGTTTGGGGTATTATGCTTTTGCAACTCATCTAAAATGTATAATTTAGAAATATAAATTAATAGTCTTCTATAATAGTCAAACTTATAATAATGGTAGATGTGTTTACAAGGTCATAAACAGATATATTTGGTTAAGATGGCCTTCAAACACTTCAAAACCTACAGAATATAGCATTTAATATTTCTAATAACCTAAGGCTTTCCATAGCAGTGTGATATGTCTGCTCCTGACAGCCTCAATCTACTTCAGAAAAGATAATGGACATAATTGGCATCAAAGAAATGCATATGGAGTTTGCTTTTATTGTGGAAAAAGTTAGCCACTGGGCAAGAAACTGCTCTTGTGTCAACTGTTGACAGTATAGTGTCCAAATTGTACAAGCAGGACACAAAAGAAAGTGACTGTCAAACTTTGCCAAGACAATGTAGAATAGTCTTTCAAAATTCCCTGCTTCTCAGAAATGTCTGTCAGATATACGAGGCCTGTAAGCCCAAATTAGATGTCCCAATATTGCAGAATTTTGGGTGACTGTCCAGGAAGTTATATGTCTCTATCATTAGGTAACATTATACCCTTCTAGGAACTTTGATGAAGTTCAAGACTAGTTAATCATAATTAAAGTTTTCCTTAGTTATAATAAAAGGTAAATTACATATAAAATTTTAGACTCACAATGATAAACTAGATTGTAAATATTTTTTCTAATTTTGCCAAATACAATGGATTAGAAATTATAACTATAATTCTTACTTGATAACTGTTTTTGCTGCATGAAATTTTGCCATGTTAAAGTTAAATTTTTCATTTTCAAACAAAAACATGAAAGTGTGAAATAATCCTTTACACTGTGTCTCTTTGAATGGCTTAATAACCAAGTTGATTGGCCAATAGATGAACAGGATAAAGTTAGGTGGGAAAGCCAAGCTGAGAGTGATGGAAAGAAGGAAGGCGGTGTCAGGGTAGATGCCAGCAGACACAGAGGAAACTGGGCATGAGTCACATGGCAAAGCATAGATAAGAAATATAGTTCAATTTAAATGTAAAATTAGCAAGTAACAAGCCTGAGCATTTACAATTAATGTTACATTTTTGTGTGATTATTTGAGAGTGACTGCCAACACAGGAAAACTCTGCATACACTTTATTGAAAAACATACTAGACATAAATACATTGTTTCACATCAAAGTTCTGGGATTCATCAAAAAGAGAGTTAAAATATGTAGATTAAAAATCTTTTCTGCACAATAGAAGACAAATAACTAAGGGTTTAAATCATACAGAAATCAGAGGTTAATAAATCTAGATCAATGTTCATTCCATAAAAATTACTAGATTAAGAAGTTGTTGAAGACCATCAACGATAGCAGAATGATGACACAACCTTTCTTCTTAAATAGATTTAAGAAAGTGTAAATCAAAATCATTTTTCCTTTCTTGTGTTCTGCTTCCTGTTATTTCATCATTCTTTCATTTTTATCCTTTTTAATTTTCCTTCCCTGTTCCATTCTTTGTGAAAACATGACTGATGAATTTAAAATCTTAATAGGATTAGAAATTACCAAGTTCATTCACAAACTTCTTGAAGAGGAAAACAAATTTAGAAAAGTTGAATTTATAGCCATCAAGATTTACAAGAACTATATTTTAAAAATCAATGTCTTCAGTCATAAGAAAGTTGATTAGGCATCAAAACTGAGAAAATCCAACACTGAATATCACTGTCAAAGGTAGGGCAAGCCATTGGGTGTTAGATCCACTGGCATCTACACTAGAAGAAACTGGGAACCTAAGGCATGTTGTTACATAATCCATAAACTTTCAAGCTTTTCTTAGGCCTGTAGCAAGAGTGAGTGTCATAAACATACAAAGAACTCCCCAAAACAAGTAGGATCAAACCTATAATGTTACAAAAACATTTAGATGTCTTGAAGCAGTTTTCAGAGAAAGCTTAATAGCATTTTGAAGTATGAGCAAACTTGTTAGTATGGAAAAAAATATAAAGTAAAATGCCTCTCACATTCTTTGTGTATGATCAAACAAAATCTGATTATTTATTTTTAAAATATTTATAATTTAAATAAAAATTCACTCTTCTATTTTCTAAAATAAAAAAAGAAAAAAGTAAAACCACAGTGTGATACAATTATACCTTAATATGAGCAAATGAATATATAGACATATAGATAAGGATGATGTTGATAGATGATAGATAGATGGATAGATAGATAGATAGACAGACAGACAGATAGATGATAGAGGACGCTGAATTGGAAACTACAAAAACTATCCTACAATACTGATCAGAATAGAAATATATATGATTTATTTCAGAAAGAATTTTAAAAATCCAATGACAAAAATAAAAGATCTATAGAATCTAACAAAAATTCAGTCTACTTGCATGTATGAGCCAATATATGTGCAGTTATTTTATAATCAAACTAAAAATGTCAGAAATAAAGTAAGAAAATACAATCAAGTTATGAGAAAAAATTTATAACACAATTTTATTTCTACCAAGTAAAAACCCACTTATGAAAATACAATGATAGGCTCTTTTAGAAGAAATATTTCTGAAACAAACATGATTAAATTTTAAGAAAAAATAAATATAAGATCCACATTAATTGATATCGGAAAAAGTGCCTCAAAACATATCAAGGAATGGTCTGAAAGAGGCTTCAGCATTACTGGAAATTGATATATTGTTATTCATTTATGAATCTTTTCTACCAATAATTTTATCATAAAAGGCAAATTTACTTGTCATCAATTTTATTAAAATAATGGTTTATTTTCTTTTTATCCTGATTTTATTTTATTTTATCTAAAAATTTTTTTTTCATTTTACAAACCAATCCCAGCTCCCACTCCCTCTCCTCCTTTCATCCCCCCCCCCATCCACTCCTCAGAAAAGGTAAGGCACATTGTTTTTGAGACGATCTAAGGGCCTCCCTATTATATCTCGGCTGAGCAAGGTATCTTTCCAAAGAGAATATGTTCCAAAAAACTGGTACAAGCAGTAGAGATAAATCCTTGTCCCACTGCCAGTTACCCCGCAGTCTGTTCAAACATACAACTGGCACCCATATTCTGAGGGCCTTGTTTGGTTCTGTGCTGGTTCCTTCCCTGTCCTGCCAGAGTTGGTGAGCTCCCATTAACTTAGATAAGTTGGTTCAGTGGGTGTCCCTATCATGGTCTTCACCTCTTTGCTCATAGTCTCACACCTCCCACTCTTCACCTGGTTTATTTTCTTGCAGTTAGAAATACCCTCTTATTGAAACAACATATTAGGTACAAAACCACCTGCTTCTTGATGTACACTGTTTTACAGCAAACTATCAGAATAAAGAGCTAATAATGATAGTGACTAAAGCATGTTATTTTCTATTTCTCATAAATATATATGTGTATATTACATTCATCTTTACTTCTCATTTAGAAGGCAGTAAGTGTAATTGGTTCCAATAATGGAAATTAATGGAAAGATAAATATTGAGTAAAGGATGTACAGTATTAGTTATTTTTGCATACCAGACAATAGCAAAAATAAGAACTGGTACCTTAGAACTATAGTCTATTATCTACACAGGTTGCAGCTGAAGGATGACTGACATAACCAGGTCAGAGTGTTCTGGCAGAATCTTCCAAGCAATAACAAAGGCTTAGGATGATCAGGGCCATGTGTCCCTCCTGAGTGGAGCAGGGGACTAGGTCTCATAGCAAGTAGGATAAGAACTCTATATTATTCTAAAGAACTGAAAACTGTGAGATACAGTTAATGATATTTTATTTATTCATATTATTTTTTTAAATGTAGGGTGATATGTCAAACTAATATATTTTTGATATTAGTTCTATAAGATATTCAAAATTCCAGTTGTTTAAGGCCACATTAGAGCATCGAGACAGAGCTTTGCAAACATCCTCAGGTATCAATTTAAGATTTTCTCTGGTAGAGAAACCTATTTACATTTCATAAACCAGCATTCAATAAATTACCATTCTATGCCTAGAATCTACATGGTGAAAGAAAAGAACCAGCTGTCCACAAACACACACACACACACACAGAGAGAGAGAGAGAGAGACAGAGAGAGAGACAGAGAGAGAGACAGAGAGAGACAGAGAGACATGTGTTACACTTGAGCAAATTGCATCAGCCTGTTGTGGTGTGATACCTAAATCCAAATTAGATATAAGAAAACATTAATGTTCATAAAAGATAAATATTTAACAGTCCTATTCTGAACCATATTTCCAATAAAAAGGGGGAACACTGTTTATAAACAAGTTAGAGTTTCATTAAAGGAATAAGTACCATCTACTTTTAGTACTACCCAGGAAATAAGCAAGAAACTGATATATAAGATTTGAAGGCCAAAGACTGCTTTAGGGGTGCTATGGACAAGGAAAGCCTAGCAGAGAAACATTGGTTTTTTTGAAAGATGAAGGAAAAAGAAAGTCTGTTCATGTGTTTCACAGAGACAGAATTTTGGCAAGGTGTACTTAAGGCAGAGCAAAGCACCCAAAGACAGACAGCATATTCAAAGAAGCGAGAAAAGCATCAGTGTCATTGCAGAATAATTAGTTTCAAGAGGTAGCAAAGATTGGCATGATGCTCCTAGAAGACTGTAGAAACAATCTGGATTTTGTTTGCAGTACAGTGAAAAGCTGCTAAGTTTTTAAATAATTATCATAATCCATTCTACATTCTGCAGCAAGTAGATGATGGGTCAGTAGTGATGAATATTAGAAGCTATGCTCTGAGTGCTGTTGCGGTGATCCAGGTAAAAAAGCATGGCAGTCACAACTGAAGCTGGACAGAGATCTGTCACAGAGTCATCTGTAGGAATAAAGAAAGGAGGTCTACTAGAGATATCGACTGGGAAGCCTCAGGAATGTTCACTGAGTTGAAGGAAAGCAACTGTTGCGCTGTTCTCTTTCACCATTTAACTGTTTACCTGAAGTCATGGAGCATAGAATCCAAGATTTATCCAGAAGGTTTGCAGCATGCTAAGGATGCACATAGGAAGAAACTATGGAAAATAGAAGTGAGTTTTACTAAAGGAATAGCTGAGAAGCTACACCTGTGAAACTAGGTGTATGCAAAAGGAAGAGAAGTATAAGATACAGAGCTAGGACAATACTGAATAAGGAACTTGAGATGCCCTCACTTATAAAAATAAAAGGCTTTCTGCTTGACACAATAGAGAGGAAACAGAACATGCAAGTTTAAAAGTATGAAAAGACATGGAAGCAACTAATTTAAGAAAAAGAGCCAATGGTCTAGAAGTCATATGGTCACTGCACTGCTGTTCCAGAACTATGCGAATGACGGAAGTTAGGCCTGTTTCATGCAGATATACGGTCGTTTGATCATGATTACCACTTTGAGAAGGGAAAGCCAAGAAAGGGTTATAATAATAATTCTTATAAACATCACGATAAGTGTGGACAAGCAGACCTACCACTGTGATAGCAAATGCTTCTGCTTACTTATGAAACGGCATCTCTCTGGTGTTTATTTGTGCTCATGGGATGCTGCCAGCCTTCTGAGAGGGCTCCACGTGGGATAATAGCAACTCTAAGTAGCAGTTCCTGTGGCTAGGCGTAAGGTCATGGTGTGCTCACTTGTGGCTCCTAAACAGCTGTTTGTGGAAGTTTGGAGCACTGAACCATTGAGGATATTCAGGGTTGAATTCCCAAAATTAAAACTATCCTATCCTCTTTGATGTGTCCTCTTTTCTCTTTATTGCACTGACAGGAGAACATATCTAGATTTTTTTCTCATTCTATTTATAATTTTAGAATTTTGTACATAAAGTTCTCTCTCTAAATCCTCTCAGAACTCTGAACTGCATCTCCCTCCCAGCCTCATTACTGCCCTTTTTCCATAGCCCACTGAGTCCCATTAGTACTGCCTATATGTGCATAAATGTAGGGCCGCCCCCTGGAGCATGGGCAAATTTCTTGAAGAAAAGTGACTCTCCATCATGGGTCTTACTCACTTAAAATAGCTCAAAGATTCCGCAGGCACTAGCTCCTAAGTTTGATTTACATCAGAACAACCTTTGGAAAGTATAAATTTAGAGTTCTTTTGAAAAACTTTACACCACAATTTCAGGAGATCAGATTATTCATCTTAATAGAGATGTTTCTGAAAATAATCAGTGCAATTAATAAAAGCTCCTATTTAGAGTTTTTATTACATATTAAGATATCAAGATAAATGAGATTTTTAAATCTTCCATCTCTGGCCCATAAGTATTTTTCAAGTCACGTGCCACCATCCCATGCACCTAACTTGAGCTGTAAACAGCTTTTTTTTTTTCTTATTTAGATTCTGAACCTTTCACCAAATAGAAACATTAGAAGTTCGATATTCTCATTGTGAAGCTAATTTACCCTGATGACTCCACAGATACTAAAAATAAATATAAATCTTTGCTTAAACACTCAATATCCCTTTGACAGTCCTGTGTCTTTTCCTCTACAAGATTTTGTTTGTGTTAAAAAAGAAAGATGGTTGCTCTCTACTTTGTGTGTTCAGAATTTATCATAGTTCTGGGTATGCATGTTATTTCTTTGGTGCTCATGCAAACTAAATCAAAAGATGTTGTGTTTGAGTGGAAATGATATATAGTCAAAATGCAACCTTTTAGCATGTTCTGGAAATAGTTTTTAAAAAAAATCTCCATCAGCAATGGAAAGGAATTCCCAACTCAGGTTTGATTGGAGGGGTTAAAGATGAAACTTCACAAAAGATGTGAAAGAAAGAAATCAATGTTTGAAAATTCTTAAGCTCAATTTTTAAAACGTTCATATAAGAGTGGAGAAATGTGTCAATCAAGCCCAAGTGTCTATTTAAGGTACAGAAATGATAAGAGTAAAGTGCTGAAGACACCAACACCTGCTAGTGACAGCTTTGACACCATCAGATTAAGCTCTGGCACTAGCCTTAGGATCCTTGCTAACTTCCTTTCCTTCTTCTCACTGGAGCTGGAACACGAAGAACTCCACTCCGTGCCTCGTGCTCTGCAGGCATTGGATAAAATATGAGCCCCTTGACAGGAAATGATAAATCTGAATAGCAAAAACGCACGTGAGCACTTGTTATCTTGTTGTCAGGGAGGAAGACGGGGAGATTCTTTAAGGGAGTAATATGTTCTGAGACCCAGTTTCAGTAGATTTAAGAAAACAAATCCTACGCTGCTACAAAGATTTTAGAAAGGGCAACAACAAATTGCAAAACAATTTACAATGTAAACTTCTCATATTTTTGTTTGGTGTTCATAGTGTACCTACATTTTCTGATATTTTATCAGTCTTCCCTTGAAAAATATCTTTGAAATCTAAGCAGGACTAGTGACATTTAGTGGCAGAGCAGTTGGAAAGCATGTGTCAAGCCTAAGGGATCCATGACCCTTTTCACAAAAAGAAAACAAACCACCTGACAATGGAGGTGGATTATTTTTTTAATTTGGGATCAGAAAGGACAGGCAAGATAATTGATAAAGTTACCATAAATTTGAAGTCAATTTAAGATATAAGGTGAGTTCTGGGTCAACTTGAACCACAGAATGAGATCCTATCTCAAGAAAGTAAAAAGATGAAATTGTAATTTTGCATGATTATCCAAATTAATCACATTATCTCATTTAAATATTCATTGAATGAATTGTGCGCAGCATGTGATCTCAAAGACAATAAAGGAGTACATTCTCTTGTGTAATAGAATTTAAAACAAACAATGTTTTATCTGCCAAATGCCTAAATGGTACTGCTTGACATCTGAGTACAAAATGGTTTATTACTATATTCACATGTTTCTTGAGTTTTACTTTCTCTTTAAGGTAAAATAATGCTATTGATTTATGTTCTTATGGACTTTACATTTCAGGCCAAAACTTTTCACATCACACTGATGAGATAATAATAATAATTTTGACAGAATAACATTCCTTGCCTAGGAAAAATAATTATGATTGAAAATATAAAAATAATTATATTGAAAATAATTATGATTTGAGTTTTGACAAAACTCAAAGGCCTGTCTCAAAGTGACCAGGTCATGGTATCTCAATTATGATTGAAGATTTTGGCTTTTTTTTGTTTTTTTGTTTTTTCTCTGGCGGATTGCTGTTAATACTCAGTGGTCAGCAGGCAATGAACTCATCACAGTCATCTGGCAGTTGCAGAGAAGAGATGTTCAGCATCTTGAGGAAGCACATGAGTTATTATGAAAGAGAGTGAAACCTGGCCCACATCTACAGTAAAGTGTGATGATTGTGCAGGGTGATACACAAGAATAATAAGGTGAAACTAATGTCTTGGTAACAGATACAGAAGGGGAAATCACACACATGAAGATCTTCACATTTGAACCTTGTAAGTAAATCAAGCCCTGCTTTCAAATGGACAAAACTCAAAGGCCTAACTGTCTCAAAGTGACCAGGTCATGGTATCTCAAGTCATGTATTCCTTGATTATTTTAAAAGCAGATACCTAACTTCATATTTAAGTAATTTTACCTTGATTCATCTGTTCAAAATTAGGCTGATCCCTGCCTTCCTTAAAGGAATATTGAATGAATGTGGTAAAAAAAAAAAGAAAGTTAGTGTCACTGGAAAGAATAAAGTTAAAATAAAATAAAAGAGAATCTTGATATCAAAGAAAGGCTCATTACATTACTATTTTATTTATCTGGCATAAATAATAAATTGTATTTTTCAAGATGAAGGAGGGCGCAATCATCATTTCTTTGTGTTCTTTAAATAATTGATGAGACATTTATAAAATTGGACTCCAGCAATGAACTGTTTTTACAGTCTAATATCGAGTGTGCACTCCCACTGACAGTACACTATCTGCAGTCTGAGGGAAGTGTGCTTCAGAGCTGTGCGGCTCAGATGGACTGGCAGCTGTGCCCTGCAGAGCAGGTTAAGTCTTACAGTGCAGGCGTCCACATCTGAGCCAAAGCTCATCCTTGAAAGACAAGCTTGACAGCTTATGAGCATGCTGGAGAGCTCATTTGTAGGGCTTCTTAGGATGATTCACTCCTGCAAAGCTGCATGTCATTAGGAGCATTTGATAATTCTTGTGGACTTTGTTTCCTGTCATATCAAGTATTATTTATTGGGAGCAAATTAAATTTCTCAGTAGTTCTGACTACTGAAATGGAAATGTTTATCAAGAACTGTTTTGCTTTTGGTTTGTCACATACCCATGAGCTGAAAGTGTCATTTCTGCTCAGCATTAGTAATGCCACCTAATGACTCTTTTTTGATAGTTACATCTAATTTTGCATGAAGTAAACTGTGTCTGACACTCAGCAGATTATTAATGAATACATATTTAACAAATGACTAGGTATTCAGAGGAATGCCTTAAACAAAGTGGGAAAGATGCCAAAACTATATTCACAAGTCTGAGAAAAGTATTGCTAAAGGATCAGTTAAGTCAGATAACTAAAGTGTAATTTATTTTTAAATGTAAAAGTTTTAAGAGATATCCATCATACCGCTATACTTTCTTCAGTGATGAAAACAACGCAAAAATTCTTTGCCTTGTCTCTCAGCACTCTGTAGAAATGCCAAAAAACCCTTCCACCAGACAGAAACAAAAGGATTCAAAGATATATTGCTAAAACAGTGCCAAGCCAACTGCTGTCTCTATCTGAGATCAGTATATGACTAAATATGAAATGAATTTTTGAAATAAGGGCTGCATCTTGCCCAAATAATTACTGTATTAAAACCAATGCTATTTTGGAGGGGCAGGCAGATGAGATATTTGGCCAAGGACAGTCAGACCTTTCTTCTGCAGCCCCTTCGTTCTTTGCCTCGATAAAGCCAAATAGCAGAGTTAAATAAACTTCAAAGTTCAGTTTCCACCTTCATGATGTATTTGGCTGAAAAACGATGTATTAGCACTGCTCTGTTTCCTCACTGGTAAACATGGTTTTTGCTTTGAACTTGCCCTCCAAAGTACCATATAATACACATCTCTAGGACTTTGCATCACTTACACTCTCATAACCTTACTTTTATTATGTCTCATTGCTTCTGTCTTAGTAAGAAAACCTTAAAGCAATCTTTATGACAATTGAGTTTTCAAAAAATTAAAATTACTCACATATTTGTTGCACAGTCTCAGGACATGAGGCCAAACAGCCAAACTGGGTTGTGATCAGAGCTGCTGCTAGAAAATCAGAATCAGAAAGGCAACGGGGACTTACAAACCTATTTTTAATGTTACGCAGGAAAAAAATACACAATGCACTCTATTGAATTTCCCTCTGACTTGGGAAAAGTTATAATCGTTTCTAATTTTCTTTTATGTGATATATGGCCATCTGAATCAAACAAACAGAAATTTCTAAATGTCAAAGTATAAAGTATTTAATAAACAAAAGGCACAGCCAAAAAGTCTGCTGTATTCTGGAAATGTTCCCTACACAATGAAGTTGACAAGGCAGCCTGCCATTGTAGCATTAATTGCAGGCTTGAGAGTGAAAGCATATTTCTCTGCAATTAAGAGTCTATGAAACTCGAGTATGATCTACAGCAAGATTCTCTTCATTTATGGTCAATTGTTCCATAATTATGGCATCAAGTGATATAAGTGATGGCTACTAGACAGTCTATGCTTGACAAAAACAAGTCTCCATTACAGTTGTTGCTCTCTCTCCTCCCTCTCCTGCTTCTCCAGCACCAGGGCTAATTGTCTGGTAGGAAAGGCAAGACTTGGAGTTGCTTGCTGGATATTGCGAGGGGACTCTCTAAGGAGCACAGGGCACAGACCAGGCAGAGTCGAATCCTTTGTGGAGGTCGTTCTGTGTAGGAATGTGCTGTCGTTCTGAGAACACTAATACACGTATAGCCAAAGGCCTCCAAATCCGTCGAAAGTCACAAAAGAGCTAAGAAAGACTCCCCAGGACAAGAGTAAAGGAACCAGGTTATCTTTATCTATCACAGTTGCAGCAATGTCCACAGGTATACAATACTCAGTGTATCCATACACTAAAAAACAAAGAAATGCATTCTCATCCCCACCTAATAAGAGACTGAGAACAAGGGATGCCACAGATCATCATGCTTCGTGTTCATTTGAGTGTGAATGGTGGGAGATCTTGGAGAAGGCAAACTGAAAAAGACAGAAGTGGATATTATCTTGGACTCCAAAAGTTGGCCAGATAAGTATTAGCCAGGCCTTTCAAGATGGTGAGCTTTATCCAGCCCCAGCTGGCGAGATTTCAAGCTGTGCCATTGAAGCAAATGGAAATTTCTCTGTTTTCCTTTGCAAAGATAGCTAACAATGCTCCTTTGCCCAGTGACTGCTATCATTTTGGAGATAAGGAAAATTTTGCTCAAGCATAGTTTGTCACAGCCACAGCATGGCATCATTATTATGTTCCTGCTCACATCCATTCTGAATAGATTTTCTCCATATTCCCTGGATCAGACATTACACAGCCCGGTATCTGCATTAGCAAAGTCTTTAATCTCAGTATTAACCCACATTTCTTAGCATTACGTATTGATAAATGGTGTTGAGGTGATTAGTGTGATCTTACATTGCAAAGATTTATTCTAGTATTGCAACATCACTAAAATCTGACTCCGGGTCCCAAGAAAGCAGGCTACAACTGTCAGTTACTCAATATGTCACCGCCTCTACACCACTCTGCACAACCTCCTTTTGCTTTGAATAATGTTGCTCATCGGAATTAAAACCTTCTCACACGAGACCTGTTCCTAATATGTAATCACTGTTGTAAGCAAACAGATGCCCATGTCCACATCCCTGTGTGAGAGCTGCCGTTGACGAGTAGGCCCCAGCAGTCAACACAGCTCTGCCTTTAGATAAGAGCAGTGAATACAGTAAGTCCTGATGAATTAATTCAGTCAGCAGAAAGTGTAAGTCACTGGGAATGTCAGCAAACAGTGGAAGACTCATTTGCTCTAGGATTACAGAGCAAGAGTAAATTATGTCCCAGTAAATTACCATTTGTTCTTGTTTCTTTTACTTCCTTACTGTCAGAATGGACTGTGTCAGAAAGGATTCTGTGCCCAAATGAAACTTGAGTGATTGATTTCAAATATTTTTTTTCTATTGTCTATGTTAAAAATATGAAATCCAGAAGTGTGTTATTTGTCAAAGGCCATGTACATTATTAGAGGAATGTTATTTTGTCATTCATGGAAATTATCACCTTATGAAGGTGATTTTTATAATGTCTTTTTGTTGGCATTGTGTCTATATTGCTTTTTTTCCACTCTTTGTGCAGTGTTCATTAATTAAAATTATTCATTCAATTTCATAAGTCTGTGTCATCTGTTTCTTTCTAGAAGTCATGCTATTTAAGGAATGAAATACACATGAAGAAAATGGCAATACTGACACATCCCAGCATGTTGCTGTAGTTAGCCCGTGGAACTTTTGGAAATTAGAAATCATAATCATGTATAATGAGTAATGCATCTGCTCTATGTCCTCCACTTTATTAGTTTCTAGTAAATTGCTATGCAATTTTATTATATTGTGTATAAATAATATTAATTGTTCAATACTATTTTTATCAATAAAAGGCTATCATTGATTTAAGCACTACTACTATTCAATGCTGGTTATTTTGGGTTTTGTCCTCATATCACTTACTCAGAACACAATGACCTGAAATCCAATGAAGCTATCCTTAATGTCATGGCTGCCAGAAATGTGGAATCTTATATTGTAAGTTATTTGGTATTTTAATTAATTTGAAAATGATGTATACTAGAGGTAAATATGTGGGATTGAGTGAATGTATCTAAGTCTAATTACTAAGTCACACAAAATTTAAAGTAATATTAACATGTAATCTAGAATCTTGTCTGTTTTGAAACCATTTGTTTTATAACATTGTTATATTAGCTTTATTAATCTTTAGGGCTATAAATATTAAAAACAATGATTAAAATATGAATACCTAATCCAGAATTCCTAGAAGAATGGTAAATGTAATGTATGTTACATGTCAAACATTTAATAGCTTGACATATCTTGTGCAGCTGTTCCTGTAAGAAAAAACTTTTCAAATCTCTATATAGTATTCTTAAATCACAACTTGTTATCATTATAAACTAAATCACTTCATTAAATTATATATTACTACTAGGTGTGACAAATTCTGATATACTGTTTATCTTCTATCTGATTTTACACTTATCTATATTATTTTATGATGGGGAACCCCTGACAGCCAATGACCTAAAAGAGGTTGGACCAGGTTAGGGTATGACCTTATGGGTACCCAGAGAAAACCACTGGCCCACCCAGGGCTCACTCTTTCTGGTTCCTGGGCTGGACTTCTAATTCCTGTTCCTTGAGTTTGGCCATTATAATAAAGAAAATATAAGTGGAATCTTTTGGTGTTAGCTTGGGATTCTTTGACCCGCATCCTCACCCCCAATAGCTGGCATATTTGCTAGTTCTTTTTATAATATTTGTATACCTATGCAAAGTTATTTAAGACATTTTGTATACTGATACAATTTTAGGATATATTTATCAGATTGCATTATACATTTCTACCTCTGATCAAGACACTTGTACATTATTTACATTTTGAGAACATTGTCCTCATTTGCTACATAGATGTTTAAAGACTGTTTAATATTCTAATATGAAGTCTTAGTCTTTAACTTACACAGTTATTAAGTATTATAGGTCAATAGCCATCCGTGTTTGACATACTTATAGTTAGACTAATCAAGTTCTTTAGATATATAGAAATTGTATTCTGTATAGATATGTAATCTTCAACCACTTCAAAGAACTGTAGAACATGGCATTTTAATAGCTTAGGGTTCTGTTGATGTGAGACACGATTACTTCTGATAGCACCAATCTATTCCCAAGAGAATGTTGAGCACCAAAGACACTCCACTTGGAGTTTGTTTTCTTCTTGGAACAATTGGCCTTTGGGCAAGGAACTGCCCATGCCTCAACCACTGACAAAGTACATTGTGTCCAGACTGAATAAGCAGAACACAAGGAAAAAGACTGCCAAACCTTGCCAAGATAGGATAAGACAGTTCTAAAAATTTTTCCTGCCTCTAAAAATGGTCTGTCAGTTATGCTAGGACTTAGCCAAAATTGGTTACTTCAACATTGCAAATGAGACTTTGGGTGATTGCTCAGGTAGCCAGTTGTCTCTGTCATATAATACACATTTTGGAAGCAGCTTGATAGCATTTTCTGCCTATTTAAGTAATATTATCTCCCTTCTCAGGCCTTTCATGGGGTTGAAAATTAAATAGTCACAGTTACCTTCCTCTTATGACTTAGCCAAGTCATTTCCAATGCAAAACTTAGACTCTTTAGGATAAAATGTTTATTAAAACATATAGCATGTGTTCCTTGCTTAGTATTGTTTATACTGGTTATAATCCTAATTTTATACTTGATATCTGTTCCTAGTATATATAGTTTTGTATTGGGTTTGGAACTCTCTTATTTAGACAAAAGGGGGAGCTGATGGGGAACATCTGTTAGCTAATAACCTTTAAAATGTTGGACCAAGTTAGGATGTGACTTTTTGTGTACCCAGAGAAAATTATCAGTTCACCCAGGGTTCTCTCTCTCTCTCTGGTTTCCACGTAACACACCTGAGGTTGGATTTTTCATTCCTGTTCTGTGAGTCTGCCCATTATAATAAAGAAAATATAAGTAGAATCTTTTGGTGTCAGCTTGGGATTCTTTGACCCATGTCTTTACCCCCAATAATTTTATTTTATACTGTTAGGCAAAATCCACTAAACAAATTTCATAGTATGCTAAATATGTCTTTGTTACTGTGGAAAGTGAATGGTATCAATAATGGGGGATGCTGAATGGAAAGTGAGTGGTGGTGTTGATCATGAGGAATGCTGAGGATATGGTCTAGGGTAGGCACTGCATTTCAGATTTAGAGCTCAGAGGATAACCCACAGGGGTCATTTCTCACTCTCTCTACTTTGAAGGTCTTGGGGTTCAAACTCAAGTTTTCAAGATTGATGGTTCATCCTAGATGAGTCATATTATTGGCTCCCTAGAATATTACACATTGAGGAGAGAATTTCAGTGTCTAGAAAACATGTGCGGCAAGAGTGTAATTTTATTTTCTGAATAATTAACATTCACAGATTTTGTGGATGAAAGAATATCTCTGAAAGTAAAAAAGGGAAAGGGAACTTATTTTTCAGAAGCAAAACATGTAATATACAGGCTGAACAAGGCTTGATAGAGGCTTAGAAATAAGAAATATCTTGAAAAATCCTTGATAGCTATTTTTCAGGATGATGAAAAATAGTTTAATATTTTAAATGAATTCTTTATTTATACCTTAAGACTCTGAGCTGACTCCTAGTACATTAACATTCTGCACACTGCAAATGTGCTAATACAGAGCCATGTAAATGTGCAGGTCAAGGAGTTCACTTGGTTTCTCTGGGCATTAGCACAAAGATACTTGCTCCTTTCAATATAGACTCTAATTCATTTAAGTATTACATTTTCAGCTCTCAATTAGATTTTCAAATCTTAGTAATCTGATGAATTTTCTTGCCATCATGTCTCACTTTTAATAATTTAGTCCCTAAATGCATTCCTTGAATTTTATGTGATGTTATCATGACCTACTCAGAGTTTCTTAATATGCTTTCTATATTTATGTATGTGTAAATGTTCATACATTTACCATCTTAACTATAGATATTGAATTAATAATGAGAATCCCTAAAACTTTACTGCCAAAATAAGTATTTGTGGATTTTAATCAAAATTATGCATTTGTTTTAATGTATTTATGAATAAAATAGACTTAAAGTTTTACTACATTCTGCTCTGAATAAAGATATTCAACATTTTATATTCTTGGTAATCATCTGTTTTTAAAGAAAATTTTATATGTAAGCATATATCATAAATTGTCAATTCTTCCAATGAAAAAGAAGTTGAAGAAAATCATTCCTTATGTAAAATCTTTTTACCATCTTGTATTTTCTAAAATCCTTTTTTTCCTAAAATAGGTAATAAGATTAAAAGGACTTATGGCAGATTTTTTATAAACACTGGAAGATGTTATACTACAAATGAATTGAATATTGAGCACGTGATAATGTTTAGGAACGTCATGAATAAATCCTTCCCAAAGGTTATACTGTATAAAATCTTTTTACTTTACCTTCTTGGACCACTAAAAGAGAAAACTGGGCATGAGAAGGAAATCTTAGACAATGGTAAGTTCTTTATATTATCAGAAAATATTGGTGATTATTTTTATACATAAGGTTAATGAACAAGAAAAACAATTTCTTAGTCACTTGCAAATAACAAATATTTTGTGGTAAAATAATATACTGAAAACATAAATTTTGTATTTACATTGAACCCGATTCCTTAGCCTCCCACTCCATTATTTATTATTTGGGTTTTAGAGACAAGATGTTACTGGGTAACTGTAACTGGCCTGGACATCACTACTTAGGCCATGCTGGTTTCAAACTCACAGAGATCCTCCTATTTCTGGCTCTCAGGAGCTGGAATTAAAGGTGTGCATCATCTGGCCTAGCTGATTTCTACTCTATAAGGGGAATGTCTTTCTCTTAGACTCATCTACTCAAAATAACAAAACAAAACAAGATTCCCACTGGAAAGAGAATCTACATTGCTTCCCCTTATAGCTACGAAATCTTGTTCTTAACATAAAGATAAAAGTGCAATGACTTTCAAGGTATAAAGGAGAAAGAAAGACTAAAGACTCAGAAGTTAAAGAATAGCGAGACATCCAGTTCTCCCTATTTGATGACTGTCTCCCAGAAATACATTGCAGGGAACTGCAACCTTGAACCTGCAGTCCATAGAAGCAATAAATCTCCAGGAAAAGCCCATCATCCTTGAATGATAGGGCATGAAAGACTTAAACTTTACAGATTAGTAATATAGATAATTGTTGAGATACAGCCTTGACAGGTTCATACATTCCAGGGTAGGGGCATGTGAATTAGCAATGTTATGCAGAAAAAGCAGAGACACAAAAGGAATAGACAGAGACACAGGATTGAGGTCAACCCAGTGAATACTGAATCTGCACATTTATTTCTCATAGGTTTTATGCACCCAAATCCAAAGAGGAGGGGGAAGACAAAAGACTTCTTTACCAAGATGGAAGGAACAAACAAAGTAATCACCTTCTCAATACCCTAAGCATCAAGTAACCTCACCCTTGGTCAAAACAACCTGTTAACTTGGGTCAAACCTCCTGTCAATAACTTTAAAGGAGCAAGAGTAGGCTTGAGCTTTCTGATTTTGGTCAAGTTAGAACAAATCCAAATCCATGGGCTCCCACAGATAATCCTTAACTTGTAACAGTTTGCCTTGACTTTTTTACTTTACGACAGCATGTTTTCAGTAGAAGTAGGGCTTCACATTTTGAATTTTGGTCCTTTCTTGGATTATAATTTTGTGAGACTGGGAACATAGCAAGTTGTGGCTCCCAGTTACCTAGGTGGTCATGCAACTTTTTCCAAAGAGCCATTCAATAAATTCGTAAGATGTTTAATACTTTGCTGTATAAACAAAATTTTATTTCAGAGAATTTTGCTCAATAGTAGGCTTAGGTATGCGTTATAGATGTTTAAGTAGGCCAGAATAAGCTATAATGTTTGATAGGTTAGGTGTCAATATATTTCTAACTTAATATATTCTCAAATCACATTTGGGTTATCAAATCATTATTTCACTATTAGTTGAAGAGGGTTTTGCATATGAAAGGACTTCTTCCTCACCAGTTTTGGTGATTTCAGCAGAGCTGAAAGAGGGCTGATTTTCTACATATCTTTGATCAAATAGAAGCACACTGCATGTTGCAATTAGTTCCTAATGTGTGTTTGCCAGGCACATATCCCAACTTTCCTTTATGTTATTGAACTATGCAAAAAATTAATTGATTTACTAGATAACATGTATAATTTACAGATCTCTACAGATGATCATATCTAAGAATTAAATTGATCAAAGGGTTAAATGAAGGTTAAGTTCACCTATCTCTTTGTGTCAGTGCTTAGTGAATATTATTTTATTAATTGTCATGGCAAAATTTTGAGGAACTGTTACTGTTACCCATGCATATATTATAGATGAGAAAACTCATCTATGTCACTGTCAATAAACTTACCCAAGGACATAGGGACCTGTTATTTAAATACCTATGTTATGCCAAATATCTAGGCATAGAATTATGTCATTTAGCCCCCATTTTTTGTTGGCTTAATGCCAACCAATGTCCACAAGAAAATATTACTAAGTAGACAATCTGGAGTCATTTGGCTGCAGGTTTGATTAATTTAGCTGCTGGAAAATATCAGAAGCCCTGCTCAGTTCTTAAAGGCTAGTGAGCACCAACAACTGCATTTTCATATGGAAAGACATTTAAAGGTTGGAGAGAAGATCCAAGAGCCTGAGAGCTTCCTTAAGGTAGAAAATATGCTAAGGTTTCTGCTTTGTTGGCTAAGAGATAATTTATCAGGGTGCTTGCTGCAAGGGAGACTGCGGAAATAAGACCTTTTGAATCTCTGTAATGGGTGGCAATCTACATCACAATGGAGACTGGAGTCAAGTGTGTCTGCTAAGTTACCAGACACAGTGTTATTAAAGAAAATACTCAAGACACCAAAAGTAAGAAAGTCATAAAAACTCATGTAATTTATTAAAAATCATGCATGTTATTAAAATGGCAGCTAACACTTTCGGAGTGTATTACAAAGAAAAGATAAAGTTTCTCAGGTGATTTGCATGGGACATTGGAGCATGGTTGTTGTCTGACATTTCAAGGCTGAGTTTTGTGGGGCTCTTCATTCAGGACTTGCACTTGCCCTCATCCTTTCTCCTAGTATGGTTTATAGATACCTTGTGTTTAGGTTTGTGCCTCCTGTCCTTTCCCTAGTGTACCTCATAGATTGCTGGGGATTAGCTTTGTCTCACAGTCTGTGCCCTTACCAAATTTGCAGTTCAGAGCAGTTCCAGAAAAGAAAATTGTGTGGTAAGCCAATTATAGGAAAAGATGAGTGTGTTTGGAGGTTATCACACTATTTATATGACTTGTTCTTTCACATGACCCAGGTTTAGACCTAAGTCTCACTTCTTCTGAGAGCTCTCTCCTAAACACTCTTTGTGTAAGACCCATCTCTCATCCTTTGAAAAAGATCTGTTTTACTCTCTTAATGAAGAAATTCGACATGTTTTCTCCAGACATATTGGATTTCAGTGTCTTATGTTTTACACTGGTTGTGCCACATTTCCCAAGTCTACTACACAGTAAGCATTCGGATCGCAACATAATGTAAAAGTTAGATAATCAAATAAAAATATTCAAGCAAATTAAAAGCTTATTTAAGCAAGTGTGTTCAATATTGTTTTACTTGTTCCAACTTCTTTGTTGGCTGTCTATATTCTGTATTCGTGACATTTTTTAGGAGAGGGAGGGTAATTACTCTGAAAATATTATTGCTGATAGAAGCATTACTTATAATGTAGCTCTAAAATAAAGTACAACTAATAAGACATACCTGACTTCTGCCTTTGTTCTGATGAAACACAAAGGCCCACACCAGATGCTGCCATTTTAATATTAGACTTCTCAGCCTCCATAACAGTTTTTAGGAGATAGAAATATGGCACAGAAAAATCCATCTATAGATTTATGGGCATACTTTTGGAATAGATGGACAGCAGCTGCTGGAGTTAAGTGCCACAGAAGAATACTGGCTTCAGAAGCAAAGAATGAAAAGAAACTTACAAAAAAGGGAACAAAAGGAGAGATGGTCTAGACACCATTTTAGGGGGGCTCAGCAGGAATCTTTCTGACAGTCCTGTAAGTTAAAACTAAACAGAAAACATGAATATGAAAAATACCCACTGAACTGGCCTGTGAATAATACCCTCTGGTGGCAAGACAAATAACACCTAGTTCAACATAGAATATAAAATGCCAACATGGTTCTGTTCTCAAGAGAAGTCTGTGGGTCCCTTCCATATAGGAAATCATTGGCCACAGGGCCATAAGGGAGGAGAAGACATAAGTGGAGTTCAGAAGGCTGTGAATATGATGAAAATTGTCTTCTAGAATCAGCTTCAGTGAGACAGCTCAACTTTATTTCAGGGTGAGGAGGATATGTAGAATGGGGACAGTGGCTGGGGCATCACCTCATTTCCATTTGCTAACACACTCCTATCATAAAGCTGGAGTATAATAATTATCCCATGGACAACAGAGGGGGAGCATTTGCAGGGACCTGTGTCAAAGTTCACACTTAAGATAAGTCAGGGGAATAAAAAGAAAAAGGAAAGAAAAAGGATAAGTCAGGCATCCAGGCTCAGGGATACCTACCAGATAAGGTCAGGCAAAGAGCAGGAAGCCCTGCTAGGTAAGAGGAGATCTTCATTTTGCAAAAGCTCAGAAAACTGTCCAGACATGGATTAAGCCTTACACAGCAGAACCCTTCAAAATAAACACTTAACCACCCAAAGAGCCAGGATGGAAAGGCAAGGCCACACAGAAAAGTTTGGATCCATGGTCACGAGACTACATAGAATTAAACTGTATCTGTACCCAGGGGATGACCACACAGCCCACTTCTCTATCATTCCTTACTTGCTACCTAATATTGTAGTCCAGCTTTCTTCTTCCCTATTAGTCTTCTGTCTAAAAATAAGATAAAATACATGCTTTCTCCTAGAATACAAGTAAATCCTGGGCCTGATGGTCATTCATTCATCAAACATCCATATAGATATTGTACTATGAAAGTACAAGTAGAACAATTGACGCCTGTGGGACACTGTGAAATGCTACACTGTAAGTCATGGCATAGAAGAATTGGGAGACATGTAAGCAAAAGGCATAGAAAATAGATTCAACAAAAATCATAGCATTAAAAATCTCCCAAACTCTAAAGAACTGATTATTTAAATATAGGACCCCAATTTTGATTTTGGTGTTACTGGGGGCTTCAACAACCAATAATTTGTAGGGTGGTAACCTGTGCCTAGTACTGAGGCTGTCATTTAATAATCCCTTCTTATAGAATCCGCATAATCTCCCCTTTTGCTTTTAAAATATAGTCTTTATTGGGTTACAAACATGGAATGCCATATAAGAAGTAAATTTTAATCAAATGAAGCGTTTAATGCAGGTTTCCCCGTAGCATTTCATATTATATTTGTTAAATTATATAAGTGTGAAGAAATGTTAATTAATGCTTGTTGTATTCCATGCAAAAATATAATAAAAGTGAAAACACGGATACATGTAGTTTGAAAGAAAGAGAAGGAGAGAACACTAAACATTACAAGTTTACATTTTAGCTGGGTAGATTGCCAGAAGAAAGGAGGGAGTAGGAGGATTTAGCTAAAACTATGGTTGTTTGAGAAATCCTTATGAAAAGTTTTTAACCCACATAAAAATATAAATAAATTGAATTGAACAGTGAGATGTAACTCCACATAGCCATTATCAGAGAAACTTCCTCCTGACGTAGATGGGAACAAATACAGAGACTCACGGCAGACATTCTACTACAGAAAAAGATAATTTGGAACTCCTGTCCTAAAAGAGGTATCTCCATCAAATTCATTCCCTCAGAGTTTAGGGGATGCTGAGGAAAATGATTCAGGAGAGGTAGAAGAGCCAGAGAGGTTGGAGGACACCAAGGAACAAGGCATGATCTCATTACATATGAACTCAGAGACTGAGGCAGTATGAACAGGGCCTGCATAGTACTGTACCACATCCTTTGCCTATATATTGTGACTTTTAGAGTAGTGTTTTTACAGAATTAAAACAAAGTAGATCTCTTTTGTATATGCCTTTTCTTGGACTCCGTTCTTTTTTTAATTAAATTCCAATATGTTAATTTTCTTTTATCTTATACATTATTCTTTTCCCTTTTAGAAGCCTGTTTGTTTTCTAATGAGAATAAGAAAGGAAGTGGATTCTCATAAGTAGGAAAGAATTGGGAGGAGTAAAAGGAGGAGGAATTGTAATAAGGATCTATTATATAAGAAAAAATCTATTTCCAATAATAGGGTTTGTAAAAGGTATCTAGAGTTTCAAATAAGTCAAGAAGATTTTATAATAATATTTGTGAACATTAATGATGTATTATTCTTTGAATAGGTTTTTGATGAAAATCCAATGAAGGGTGTTATTGTTTGAATGAAAATGCTCCCCATAGGCTTAGAGAGAATGGCACTATTAGGAGGTGTGTCCTTGTTGGAGGAAGTGCTTCACTTGAGTTGGGCTTTCAGGTTCAAAATGCTCAAGTCAGGCCCAGTGTCTTGGTCTTACTGCTCTCTTCTAATCATCTCTGGATCTGATAATCTTTCCCCTGAGTTCTGAGTGGAGGAATTTGATGGAGACATCCAGTTTAGACTCCACATAATGTCTGACTGTCTGGCTCTGCATCTGTTCCCATCTGCTACTGGAAGAAACCTCTTTGATGATGTCTGGAGAAGACACTGATCTGAGAGTATAGCAGAATATCATCAGGGATCATTTTATTAATTCTTTTTAGATGCTAGCTAGATCTCTCGACAATCTAATATCTGGTTCTTGTTTTTCAAGCAGTGTCTCGTGTGGGTTCCTTCTGAGATCAAATCACAAATTGGTTGGCTACTCCATACTTTCTGTGCCATCATTGCCCTACAATATTTTTCTAGTAGGACAGATTGTAGTTCAGAAGTTTTGCGGCTGTGTTGCTGTCTTTGATTCTCTTTTGGTAGCCTCTAGAGTACCTTACCACACCAAAGAGACTAAGTAGTAGGTGTAGGGTTTCCTGTAGGTACTAGCACAACTTCTCCATGTTCAATGCATTGCGTGAGTGTTGTCCTCAGCAATGGAGCCCCACTGTCAGTTGTGGAGAGCAGAGTTTTGTCTTATCAAAAGGTTGGGTTGCTTGGGTATTTCCATTTGACTTCTCGAATGGCCCTTATTATTATTTGTCCTTCCCCATATTTCCTCCCCTCCTCACTTAATCTTCCTATTCCATCTCCTCCCTATCTTTCTATAGCGATATTTTCCATTACCTCTTCCTTGTGATATCCTCTCTCTCCCCTAGCCTCTTACTCTATACCTAACTCCTGTTTTTATATGGATTTTTAACCTGCTTATCAAAGACTTAAAAGCTAACATTCACATATAAACCAATATATACAGTATTTGCCTTTTTCTGAGTTACCTCACTCAGGCTCATTTTTTCTGTTTTCATCCACTCACCTGATAACTTCATAATTTTATTTTTTTAACAAATGAGTAAGATTTCATTGTGCAAATGTACCACATTTTCATTATCTATTCATTGATGTATATCTAGGCTGTTTCCAGTTTCTGGCTTTTATGAGTATAGCTGCAATGAACATGGAGAAGCAAGTATCTCTCTAGAAGGACATAGAGTCGTTTGGGTTTATACCTAAGATTAATGTAGCTGAATCTTGGGGTAGATATATTCCCAGAATCTGGGGGATAGTCATTCTTATGTCTATAGTTGTTGTATAATTTTGTCATTCCATCAGTAATGGATAAGTATAACCTTTCCCCACATCCTTATCAATATATGTCAATTGTTTTATTGATCATACATATATATATATATACATTAAATGAAGCATACATTAAGGATATAGGTCAGTGTTAAAGTACTTGTCTAGCGTGTATGATATCCTGGGCTTCATCCCCAGGACTGGAAATGATAGATATGTGTGTTTGTGTGGGGAGGGGAGAAGGAGAAACGGGAAGGGGGAGGAAGAGAGGAGAACAGTCAAGAAGGAGAACAGGAGGAGGTGTTCCATGCCTTCAAAGAAATTTCTAACAGTGAGATGTTTATGTCTTTACTCTTTTCCTTTTCAGAAATCTACATTGTTTCTCATATCCGATAAAGCACTTGCATGAAAAAAATGCTTAATAAGCCATGCTTAAAATAGTCTTTAGAAAATCCTAACAGTTACCATATGTATTGATAGATTTAGAGAATATCCCTTGAAGTCTTTGTAAAGTCAAAGCCTGGGTTAACTCAATAAAACTCATCTGTTCACTTCCTTTGACTTTTGATGTCCTACATATAATTTTTATATTTATAAGCACCTGTCTCCTCATTCTCTCACTTTTCTTTCTCATCTCCCTTTCCCATTTTCCCCTCCCCACCCATCTCCATCTTCCTGTCGGCATCTGCCTACCTGCACTTCTTGGCTTTCTTGTTGTTTCAGTTCAGCTTAGTGGTTTACTACTCCCAACAACTGCCTTTCATGTGGCCTTCCGGCATAGTAGATGGGTTTCCTCGGCTGTTTACATGGTTTTCTGACAATATAGGGTGTGCTACAAGTCAACTAGGGGGACTTTAGCCTCTTAGCATCTTCTAATTATTCTGATTTGTACTCGTTTTAAGTCAATTAAGCAGAAGCAAACAGAGGATCAGCTCTAGCTTGTACCATTTTTTTCAAAGATTGATCTTTTCTTCTTGTCTTACAAGAACACTATTCATTTTATTCTTATAATGAATCAGCACTTAGTACTTCTAAATTTAGTATTTAATGACCTTCTCACTGTATATAATCCCACTTTATTCTAATTGTGTTTTATTTGCTATTTGAGAATACATGTGAGGCCTTGATCAAGTAGGCTTTACTAGAGACACAATCTTTTCCCTGCCTTGAGTCTGTCACTTTTATCTGTGTTTCTTTACTCAGAAGATGGGACCTCAGACATGCTCAACATGCTCTACCATTGAGCTGCATCCCTGGCGGGAAGTTTCATCCTGCAAATAAATGATTGTGAAACCATAACATGTGGAGATAGTCATATAAGAGCTTGAAGATTGCCTACAATAAATATAGGAGTTTAAGACTATATGACAAAATGAATTCCTTAAATATATATACATAGATTTATATGAATGTATATTCAAGAACATAGTTTTAACTATGATTCACCCAAAATTAACATATAGATACTATGATAAATGACAACATAGTTTATTTTGAATTGCTTTCTTGATTGATGGTTTGCTCTTGTTCTCAATTCTTTATTTTATATCAGTACAAACATCATAGAAACTTTAAGAGAACCTTCAAGGATCCCTTCATAAGTGCACCACATAGAGTAACTGAGCATCACCGTGGTTCAGTGACTGGGAAAAAATAAATAGATAAATAAATGGTCACGTGCATTTTTCATTTCTCAAAAAAATTATAGTGTTATTTTATGGGAACATAAAACTAGGCACAGAGTATGCATCTTTTAACTATTATACTTAAAAAATACTTCACTCATTCAGTTAAGAACTTCAAAAACAATGACAAATAATGCTTACTCTTATATTGAGTTATACCTTGCTTCCTTTCAGTAGTAGTTTTTTTAACACATTGTAATCTAAAGGTAGTCTTCAAATGTATTACAGATAAAATTTTGGAAGAAGGGATTGTAATTTGAAATAATGGTACTTGAATCAAACTTTCCCACCAGGAATTTTTTGTTACTTTTCTGAGTGTCCAATGCCCATTTTCCCATAAGCAGCTACAAATACCACATTAAATCAACTATAAATGAGGCTCGTACAGTTTGCGTAAAAAGAGAAGCAGAGACATCTATCATAAAATATTGCACTAGTGTAGGAGAACAAATTAGCAAGAGAATAAAAGAGAAAACATGGTTCTTTTTTCAAACATGTGCATAGTGTTTCAGAAGTGCAGAGCTTAGGCACTGGAACTTGAAACTGACTCATCCCACCACAGGACTGGGATATTCAGAAACCAGGCTCCTCACCCTATGCCCAGGGCTCTCAGATTCCTATATAATATCCCTGACCCCAAAGAAGCACATATTAATGCTTGAAATAGTTCTATGAAGAAGAGTGCTTTAAGCTAGGCATGGGTGTTAATCCCAGCACTCCAGAGACAGGGAAAGGCAGATCTCTGTGAGATCAAGGTTTTTCTGGTCTATAGACCAACTTCCAGGACATCCAGGGCTATTACACAGAGAAAAATAAATATAAAAAATATGTGTGACTAGAATTATGGGGTATACCTTGTATCATTAACTTACTAATATATATGTGCACATATGTACATATATAGTATATATATATATTACACATATATATGTGGCATGCCAAACTTTCATGCAATAGTGCTTATATCCTCTCTTCTAAACTTCACAGTGCTCTTTCGTCTCTCTGATCTTTGTACTATGACCCCTTTCTTCACTGAAAATTTTCTTCTTATACATAGATATTATCAGTCCTTAAAGATCTGGTTCAACCTCAGACACCCATAAATGGAAGCTGCCAGTGGCAAAGGCTGTATACCTGCTCACTGAAACATGTTTGCTTCTCCTCTTGGCCATGCTGAAGTCAGACACAGAAGCCCTGGTAGGTGTGAGTATCTGTCTGTATTTTAGCAAACATGAAAAGTGTGAGTGTTGTTTCCAGTCCTGGCTCATGAAAACTGCTATGTACAGTTTATTCAGGCACCTTTTTCTTCTTCGCTGGTTTCCTAGGTGATGACCTCAGGGAAGCCTTGAAAATCACCTGATAAGATGTTAATGCTGTGACAGGGGTCATTACCCAAGTACAAAATAAATACTTTCATAACAATTTTATTCTAAGTCACTAAATTATGAATACAAATTTGCTTTAACAGATTACTGTACCTTAGTACCTGGGCTATTCTGTCACCCACACTATATCCCTCTACCCAGAACTAAGAGAAATGTTTTGCTTATACTTTAATTTTTTTATTTAATATCTTTTAAAGTTTTACCATTTCACCTTAAATTCCCCTTTCTCCCTTCTTTACTTTTTGTTCTCATGGCTTCGAACTGAAATTTTTCGTTACAAAGAATATGTTTCCCCTGAAGGTGTTTGTTTAATCATCTTACTCTCATTATTGTGCCTTTGCCATGGTGTGGATGCTGAGCCGCCTACAGTGGTTCATATGCAAACGGTCCCTCAGTCTGCTGCTCCTGGAAGATGCAGTATAATTTAAGAGTTAGAAAGTAATGTGAAATTCTTGGCAATTGGGGAATATTTCCTCAAAGGGATACCCTCCTCCCTCGCACATCTCTCTGTTCCAGTATTGAGATGTCATCATTTTCTTACTACTGACTGGTATTTCCAACATGTCATTGACTGTGCGGTGTGCCCTTATCAATTCCAGTCACAGAACACTCAACAAGCCCGAGCTAAGCAATTTACACTTTCAGCTCCATACTTATGAGCTGAATACACCTTCTTTTCTTATAATAGGTAGTCTATTTCAAAGTTTTTACTGTATGCTAAATTGACCAACACATCTCCTTTTAGCACATTTATTCTTTGTCAAATGTTATCTTTATATCATATTCATTTACTCTACTAAGTGTCTTTCTGCTACCTCACCTGTCTGCCTGGCTTACATTAGAGGTTCAGCGATTCCATAATCCTCCCCTCACTATTGGCAGCTTCATTTGTCCACTGAAACCCCTCAGAAGACGAGTGGCACAAACCTGCAAGGACTGGGACCTTTATCAATTCAAGGTCTCTGGTGACAATGACGTCCTCAGTATGTTCAGAAGAAATTCTACTAAACTCTTTCCTGTACTTACACAGCAATTATTTTAGATCATCTGTAATTTCCCAAGTCAATGTCTCTGTCCTAACCAGTGACCGGATTCCCACTACAGACACACACACAAACACACAAAATCTGATACGTTAAGCCATGTGAATATACTTTAAAATATCGTGCTTTCCCACTTAAATTTAGAACACATTTTGTCATAACAGAATACATGTCCTAGCATGTCTATTTTTTTTAACCTGATGGAGATGGGCTGGAGTTATTACATAACATAAAATATTCCAATTTAATTTCAAGTTAAAAAAAACCTAAGTATGCCCATTTCTATATTTAAAACTTAAAGTCAGCATTTAGGATACACTAACTCCAAAATATTGATGACCATCATTTTAGAAATTAATATATTTTTAAGCATTCTATTGGTTTGTTTTTAGCCATTCATGGCTACTTGATCTAAATCTATTTGATGTCAATAGTCTATTTTTATTCACTATGACAAAATATACAATGTAAACATTTCAAAGTGAAAGACTAATTTGGACTTGTGGTTTTGGAAATTATAGTCCATGGTCACCTGAATTCATTGCTTTTAGTCCATTGATAAGCCAAAAACTTCAGGGTGAAAAGGCAAGACAAAAAACAACTCCTCAGCTAGCAACTGTTAATAAGCAAAATGCAGCAAGAAAGGGCCACAGCAGCATGTACCCCACTACTGTTTTCAACCATATCCTACCTTCCAATGTCCCATTCAGCTACTCATCAGTAGTTAACCCATGGATCGAGTTAGCATCTTCAGGATGCATCATCTCTGAATGATTGGATCTACCAGCTAGAGACTATGTTTCAAATATAAATCTTTGAGGGACACCTCATATCTAAATCTTAACATTGTTAACTCTTTGATTTTATACAAATATTTTATTCATATTGGTGTTTTTAGTTCATCTAGGATATGGATTGTTTCCTATATTAAATTGGTCAAACTAAGTTATCCCCTAGGGTAAATGACTTTGTTGTGATCCTGTAATAGTCTCTTAAAAGTTATGTATATATACTGTACTTTCTTTTTCACTATACTGAGAAATGTGGTCTTTACATCTCCAACCAACCAACTACATTTTCCCTCATTAAAGGTTGTATTGATTTTGACAGATTTATGAACACTTAGTCTTGACTTTATCATTACTCACTTGTGAACTCTTCCTTATTTACTGAAATATGTCTTTGCACATTTATTAAAGAGGAGTTGTCTTTCTTGCTTTTGTTCTTTGTGTTTTTCTGATCTTGATGAATTTTGAATATTTTTATGCCTATGTTTAAAAGATTAGTAGTGATTAGGCCTTCTGTTTTATAGATAATACCCTTGCTATATTCTCTCTAAGGATAAATTCATCCATGGGATTTCAATAATTATTGCTAGTGTGTTTGCACACAAGTTTCTCCTAGGATTGAACGATGTTCCAAGCATAGTTACATATGTGCACTTTGATATCATAAGAAAATTACTAAACTGAATTTACCATCTTTCCCCAAAATGTATTCACTTCCTTAGTCTTCATATAATTTTAAGGAAGAAAAGAACTAAATTTTTCTCTGAATATCTAAAAATACTTCAAATCTCTGCTGTAATATATTGCCAAACATTAAGACATGTAGTTCCTACATATAGTTCAATCAATCAAATCTCTTCTCTGTATCTCCCTGTGTCACCTATAAGCTTTGAAGCTTTTCAAGGGTATATTTCTCCCTTCAACACATTTCACTCACTCCCAGGGATGTGACTAGGCACTTGTCAGCTTCCCTGCTCAGTTCTGCTCATCCACTCCCAAATGAGGGATGGGAAGGCAGATTTACAAGTTTAAAGGTTGCCTTGTATCCATCAACAGCTGATCTGAAAGAACTTCACTGCCATGTACTTCTCAGAAAGATGTAGAACAAAGCTGTCCTTTGACTTAGAGTCAACGCTGTAGGCTGTTTGCTTTCCCTTCTCCTTTCCCATGAGGCGGCAGTTTCTTCTCCTAGCAACAGTCCAGGCAGAAACTGTCCCGTATATATTATCACTTGGTTCAGAGGGGGTTGGGAGCTGATGCTGACTAGGTATCCAATTTGCAATATACTCAACCTTCTGCTAACATACAAGACCACAAAGGTCTTCAAAAGACCAGGGCTACTGATACCACATTTCAGCACTATGGTGGTATTTCTTGGACTTAAAACATCTCTCAAACAGTAAATTATTTAGTGTTTTCCTTTAGACTAATTCCACATAGAGTAACACCAGCTTCCTGAGCAATCCTTGATGCTTACATATGTCAGCTTCATCTTGAGTTTTGACCCCAGAACACAAATGTGAACAGAGAAATCCATGTTAAAGAATTCTGAAATGTGTTTCCTCACATTTCATGAACACACCTTTTAACATGGGAACTATTTGATAGATAAATATGTGTATATGTATATATGATGAGGTTCTCAGCACTTCCCTGCATTTCTGGAAAGCTGAGCTTCTCTGTGCACTATGGAATGTTTAGCAGTATCCTTGGCCTTTAAAAACTATACCAAGGTATAAGAGCAGGAGGTGGCTGCAGAAATTGTGAAATGCTCTCTAAAAGGCTACAATGCCAGAAAAATTGCTCTACATTGAGAAACATGGTTTATGCAATATGTCATTGATGTGAGAAAAAATGTGTGAAGTTCCTGAGGGAAAGCTCTCTCCCTATACCTCAGAAGATTCATAATTTTAGTGAACTATTGACTTCTCTATTTGCTATGATCTGCACCTCCAGACTGACTCTGTGGACCCTTTAACAAATGTCACTAGCAAAAAGAATACCAGGGAAGGGTTCTGATTTGTTCTCAGGGTAAACACATTATGTCTTTCCTGGTGACTCCCCATGTCTCTTTAGAAAGTTTTTCACTGGCTGAGAATAGTATGCACATTCCATTTGTTAATCTCTAAATATCAACATATGTCAATTACAGCTATCAAATTTTCTACTCATACTACAAACTGCCTAACAAGAACAAAGGAACTAAAGAAAGCTAATATGTTAGTCCATATAAAGTGTATTTTCTTCACAAAGAGTTCTTAAATTCTTAAGACTCTTTACTTTAGCATTAGCTTAGTGAGCATCACATCACAGTTGGATATTATGAGATGGCTGCAAAATCTTTTTATTGAAAAAAAAGTATCTTAGACAATATATTCTTGTTGTTGAACTTCTTTGGGGATGTCAGTCCCCAAATAATGACACAGACATTTAATTATGAAAGTGTAGCCTTAGCTTAGACTTGTCTCTGACTAGTTCTTATAACATAAATTAACCCATTTATATTAATCTGTTTCCCATGTGACTTGTTATCTATCCTCCACAATGTTGTCTAACTTCCTCAGTGTCTCGCTAGCATCTCCTGCTATATCAGATTCTAACCCTGAGTTCCTCTCTCTACCCAGAAGTCCCACCTATTCTCTCCTGACTAGCTATTGGCCATTCAGGTCTCTATTAAACCAATCAGGTACTTTAGGCAAGTGAGGCAAAACATAGACACCTTCACACAGTATCAACAAATATTGTGCAATATATTCTGATTATGTTTATCCACTACCCCCAAATTCTCCCAGAACCTTCCAACTTCCTCCTTACCCCACTCAATATCCTTTCTTATTCTCAATCTTTAGACAAGCAAAACCAAAAACACATGTATACAAAACCTCTACAAGCCAAAATATACAAGATAAAAGGCCAATAAAACAAAAAATGCTCAAATTAAGCAATATGAAACAAGAAGTCTACCACTAATTTTGCTTTGTGTTGTTTACCTACTCCTGGGCATGGTTAATACACTGCATTGGGAGAAAACCTATTTTTCCTTCACGTTTGAGTATAAATTGCAGAGAGCTTCCTGATCAGGAGGGGGAGATTTGTCCACTTGCTCCTTTCAGTGCTGGGGGCCCATCTGACTGGAACTTGCGCAGGCGCTGTTCATGCTGCCACAGTTACTGTGAGTCAATATACATGCTACTCTTACTCTATCTGGGAGACAGAGCTTCCCTGGTATAATCAGTCCCCTAAGGCTGTTAAACTCTTTCCACTTATTCTTCCTCATGGAATCCTAAGCCTTGAGTGGAGAGGTTGGATGAAGGCATCCCACTTAGGACTAGGTGCTCCAAAGTCCCTGAACATCACATTTAATTCTATTCTGCTTCATAGTCCCTCCAAACTGATGGTGTTGATGCTTGCTGATATTACCCAACTAAATTTACAAATATCTTCTAGTTGAATGATTCCAAATGTCTTTCCAGTGAAACCTCTACCAAGGTCTTGCTTGAATCACTGCAGAGGCCATACATCTAGAAATGCATAATAATCACAAACCATCTTCTCACTTTTCACTATGATCTAACACTTTAAGCAACCTCCTCTCATGCTCCTTTATTCCACAAAGGCCTATATTAACCATATTACATCTCCAAACAGTTTTTCTTTCTAACTACTGTTTTATAAAGTTCATGAAAAGTGAAAATGTCCCAAGGAAGTTGAAAGAAGGCTGTAAGACTAGGAAATAAAATAAAATAAATCTAAACCTGGAGTAAATCCTGTCCTTCTTAATGTTATCCTTAGAAACAGGTGGCTGGGAATAAATGTTCTAAAACCAACACTAAAAATAGTTCTCAATATTAGGCTCATAAGGATACTGATTTCTGTTTGAGACTAAATTCTATATATTTCATCTTTCTGGATTAATCTAACCACATCTTGACTATAAAGAAAAAATTAAGAAGTCCAGAAGAAAACTTGACACTTTAACAACACAGATTAGAAAATTTAAAAAGAAATTCAATTTCTAGCCAAGAAATTTAAAAAAATAATGTGGAATTATCTTCAAGAATTCACAAAATGCATCTGAAGAATAGTTAGCTTTAGTTTGCGTACTAGTACAAAACTATCATAAAAAGTTAAGGTGTATCAAAACTATGCATTCTCTTATAGCCATGCCTGATATTACTCATAGAGAAGTTAAAGGAAAATTGAAGGGTTCAGTGTTGAATTGTAAATGCAAAATTTACTGAAGTGCATGTTGCACTAGTGTCCTAATTTCATAGATATTTCTTGCTGATGTTGTAGTCAGTTTAAGCGTTGCCAGTGTCTATTTAGAACATCGGGTGGTACTAATCAGCTCTATATGAACATTCATCTACTGAACAAATTGCACATTATGGTAGGAAGTGATTTCTCCTAAGCTGTCATGCTTATATATAGTGTATTTAACTTATATGTGCATAAGAAGATAGATATATATTTAACTTATATGTGCATAAGTAGATAGATAGATATTTAACTTATATGTGCATAAGTAGATAGATATATAATATGTATTATATAAATATATGTATAAATATATATGTTTAAATACATATTATGCATATATGATATATAAAGCATATGTGCTAAGATTTTTTTATGTTATCAGTAAGGCAAGTGGCAAGTTTATGTCATCAACAAGACATTTATATTTAAGTCTAAGGTAGAGCTAATGGTCACACTAGTGTTTCATTGGCAATAACAGAAGACAATGAATCCCAGGGAATGTGCAGCCACCAAACAACACTACCATACTAGTCATCATTAGATATTTGAAGGAGCCGAATTGTGCAGCAAGCTCCAGTCATATTCATCACAACCTGAGAAGCATGTCAGACCCAGCTCATGACTCCAATCCTTGACAACAAAGTTTGAATGTTAATTCCAGTACCATGGACAGTAGCACACATAGCTAAAACAGAGAGACCTGAAAAGTGTGGAAACATTAGGATAAAAATGGCATTAAGGAAACCAAATACTATTGTTCTGCTAAAGTAACTTAGTAATAAAGTGACTTCTAACAATGTTATTCTATATCCATAGATTAGGGTCTCACTAGTCACCACCACAGAGGCCTCCTGCAGCAGAAGGAAACTAATACAGAGACCCACAATAATGGATAATGTGTCAATGAAGACTCAGTCTTAAATGGGATGTCTCCATCAAATGCCTCCATTCAAGGCTCAGGGAGCTCAGAGAGAGTGGGCAGGACTCCCATTCCTCCCCCCAAAATTATCTTTAATGGACACTTGCAAATAAAAATGATAGTTTTCTACATCATGGAGTTGCAATGGGTATATAAATTATACTAGTGTAGAGCCATGCTCAACAGTAGATGGCCAACATAAAATGAAGTCATTCATATTTTTGTAGGCTTCTGGTCTGTTTGGGAATTTTTTTTGTCTTACTGGTACTTGTATGCCATGGTTGCTGATTTTGCAGTTTCGTTAGTTTTGTATGTATGTTGTGTTTTATGATTTCTCTTTTGTTTTTATTTTTTTACATTTTACATTTTTTACATTTCCTGGGACTCTGTAGGCCCCTTGAGCCAGGGAAGCAGGTAGCCAAAATAAAGAGCTTCATCTCTCCCGCCACTGCTCCAAATCCAATCCCCTATTTCATTTCTAGTTCTGTGGATGACCACTTTCTATGGTCAACCCCTCTCTTCTCTGGCCTCCAGTGTATCACACAGATCTTCCCCTCAAAACTTCATTTCCCAGACACATCCCACTAGCCAATTTCTCAACTCCAGTAGGCATTCCCTGGGAACCTACTGGCCACTCTGGCCAAGGAAGCAGGTGACGAACTGCAGATCTTTAGATCTCCCCCATCTCAAAACCATTCCCCCAGTCACTCTCCAGATCTGTAGCAACCTGCGGTAGTTTCCTCTCATCCCTGTAGGATCACATAGATTTTCCCTTCCACTCTCCCCCAATTCATCACTTCATCCTAGCCCCAAGCTCTAGCAGACATTCCCTGGAAAATTCCATGCCAGTCCACCTAGGGAAGCAGGGAGTCTAACTGCAGATCTTCAGCTCTTTCTGCTCTCTACCAAATCAACCTCATCAATATCATTCTTAGTCTTATAGCAGACAACCTCTGTAGCATCCCATCACCCCTGCCCCATCTCCACTAGATCACATAGACATTTACCTCCAGAATCTCTCCTTCCGAACTCATCATTATATCACAGCGGCACACTCCAGGAGGCATTTCCTGAGAACACTCATGTCACTCTGGCCATGAAAAGAGATAGCCTACTTTGGATATTCACCCCTTCTTCCTTTCCTCTGAATTCAATCCCCCAGTCTCATCCCTAACTCTGTAGTGGACCACCAGCTGCAGCATCCCCACCTCTCTACCCCAACTCCAATGGATCACACAGATCTCCTCTACTAACCCTCCATACACATCCAGTTATCCCAGGCCCCAATCTAGCAGACATTCCCTGAGAGCTCGCCAGTCAAACTAGCTAGAAATGTAAGCTGACCAGCAAAACTAGTAGACACGACTCAGATCATCACTTTTCCTCCTCTTGTCCTTGTCAAATACTCAAATATCATTCACAGATTTTATAGCAGAATGTCAGTTGTGGCCACTCCTCATGTACTATCCCCATTCTTATGGCACTAAGCAGAGGTTGGTAGAGCATAGTACAACTACTTTTATCCATCTTGTAAACCCATTTGTCACCTCCCTAGCCCATCTCTGTTCTTAAGTCTGCGATACCTAGAAATGCATTTCAAACTTAACTCCCAGCAGTCACAGCTAGCAGGATGCCAAAAGAATTTACTACTGGGCAACACACAACCATCACACCCCTTAACAACCAGACAAGGCTACAGAATACATGGAACACATTATTAACCAACAAAGGCAAGACCAGATATTAGGACCTAGAATTACAATCTTCAAATATCTAGTTGCCAAGATGCCAGCATTAAAAACAAAAACAGGACAATATGTCTCTACTAGAGCACAGCAACCCTACCTCAGTAGGCCCTGAGAATTGTAACGTGGCTGAAGCAGGAAACAAATACCTTAAAGTAGTCTTTATGGGTTTAATGGAGGTCCTTAAAGAAAAAAGTGGTTGGATTACTTAAAGCAATCAATGAAAACACAAAGAGTGGAAGGAAATAATCCAAATTATTCAAGACCTGAAAGTGGAAATAGAATAATTTAAGAAAATTCAACCTGAAGGAAATCTGAAAGTGAAATATTTAGGAACATGAACAGGAACCACAGAGGCAAGCTTCACCAGCAGAATTTAAAAGGTGAGAGAGAGAATCTCAAGCATCACAAACGCAATATAAGAAGTGAATATATCATCATAGAAAATGTTAAATAAGTGGTTTTTAAACCTAATCAGAAGAGACCCCGAAAAACACTAAATATACATCACAGAAAAAATACCACCAAAAGGACATTGCAATCCTTTACATTTATGCACCAAAAACAAAGCTACCCAATTTTATAAAAGAAATACTACTTCAGTCTAAATCACATATTGACTCTCACAAACTACTAGTAGGAGATCTTAATAGTCTACTTTCACTAATGGGCAGAATGTACAGACAAAAACTTGCTAACAGATGTTACAAACCAAATGGACCTATCAGATATTTACAGATCATTTCATTCAATCAAAAAAGAATATACTTTCTTCTAAGCTCCTCATGAATCGGTCTCAAAAATTGATCATATACTTGAGTAAACTGAGAATGTTCATTTGTTTTCAGCTTCCCAACCCAAATAATTGCATAAAGACATTATTAATTACAACACTGTTTGGTCTATTAGCTCAAGATTCTTATTAAGTAACTCTTATGTCTTAAATTAACCCATTTTTCTTATTTTATATTTTACCATGGGGCTCATGATTTGTTACCTCTTTCTTCTTGGGCAGCTACATGGTGTAGGAGGTCCTTATGTCTATGTGTTATTTTTATTGGTTAATGAATAAAGAAACTGGTTTGGCCTTTAGCATGGGAGAAGCAAGGCAGATTCAGGGAGACATCATGGAGCCACTGTCAGGGATTGATGAGCTGAAATTTGCTGGTAGGCCACGACCTCGTGGTGATATACAGATTAATAGAAATGGGTTAAATTAAGATGTAAGAGTTAGCTAATAAGAAGCTACAGCTAATGGGCCAAGCAGTGATTTAATTAATACAGTTACTCTGTGATTATTTTTGGTCTAAACTAGCCAGGTGGCTGGTAACCAACAAGCAGCCCCTTCCTCCAACAAATTGGCCCCAACGTGGTGGACTAAATCCACGTAAAACCTGAGAGAGCTTGAAAGGAAGTCTAGACACTAAAAAATAACGTTTAGCTGCATTTTTCTCCCCGAATGGGCTTTGCTTGCTGGCAGCATGCTGTGACTACCTTAAGAGAGGTTTTCCTGATTTAGCGGTAGGCTGCAGGAAAAAAAAAAAGCTGCAGCCATTTGAAATGCAATGGCTTTTCTGGTCCATGCTGCCAGGGTGACCTCTGGCTTTTTCGGGAGACAGAGCATTTGGGATGGGGTTTGTGAGAAGCATGCTGCAGCTTGCTTGATGGTAATGTGGACCGGCTGTGTGCCTGGAAGTGGGGCTGTTTGTGTGGCTCTCAGAAGTGGCGAGTAGCTCTACTGTGTTGGAATGGGCATGGCAAGCAATCAGTATCATATGTATCCTTGTAATGTTGCAGCTTAGGTTCTTAAGCACTTAGCATTTTAAGAAGCACTTCTGGTCAGAAAATAATTACAGATATGCAATAAAGACAAATCTGGTGTGGGAGAATTGTCTGTATTCTGTCAATTATGATTTAAATAAATGCTGATTGGCCGAAAGCCAGGCAGGAAGTATAGGTGGGAAAACCAGACAGGAAGTAGAGGTGGGTCAATGAGAACAGGAGTATTCTGGGAAGAAGGAAGCTCTTTCCCCACTCCTGCCCAGACCACCAAAGAAGCAGGATGTGACCTGCCCCGCTGAAAAAGGTACTGAGCCATGTGGCTAACATAGATAAGGATAATGGGTTAATATATGTTATGAGAGCTAATATGAAACCTGAGCTAATGGGCAAATCAGTTTATCATTAATATAGACTCTCTGTGTGACTTTCTTTGGGGCTTGCCGTCTGTGGGGTACAGAGCGCGACAGAAATCCCAACAAGCTGGCCCTCATGTTACACAAATCCAGATAAAAAGATACATAAATGGGTTGCAGTATTGGATAAATGTATGTAGTCTTGGGAGAGAGAAGAAAAATAATATAGACAGTTATAAAAAGAAGTAAATGGTTTTTAAAAAGGTAAAGTCTTAAAGAGACAGAGTACAGAAAGAAAAATAAGCCACATAAAGATGGAAAATTCACAAGAGTCTGGATTGTGTATATTATTGTATCTTCTTTAATTTTTTAATGTAAATGAGCTATATACAGAGAGACATTTCATTGTGTGGGCTGCTAAGCTAAACCAGCATGTATATTATAAAGGTATCATGACCTTCCAAATTTGGGTCTAAAAATATGTTGCTTTGGAAAAGAGGTTCCTCTCTTGTCTCCACAGAGGATGAGAACCTGTGAATTGCTTCCAGATTGGTGTGGTTTGATGGGACAAGAACCCATGAAGGTCGCTGTGAACACCCCCAAAAATTACTTCACCCAACCGCTGACTGAGATGAACCTAGCATACAGGATACACCATGAAAGACCTGATTAACAGTGCCTCAGTCAGCAGGTAGCAGAATGGAGAAAACTATGCCCATATTCCCAAATATTGTCTGTAAATGTTTGTTTACATTTAAAAAGGGATATGATATAGATGTGAATAATTTGCATTGGTATGGATCTTGGTCTATTGATATAAATTTAAGGTCAACTTTGTTATATGTATATTTCTGCTCTTGATGAAGGTATAATGTTTGTGTAGCTCATTTTAAAATGTAATGTACAATTAAAAATATAAGTTAATAGATGATCATCTATAATAATCAAGCTTATAGTAATGTCAGTTAGATTTTCTAGATGTATTTCATATGGATAGGCATTCTTCAAACCTTTCAAAGACTACAGAATATGACATTTAAATGTCTAAGAACTTAGGACTTTTCATGACAAAGTTCACATCTGCTCCTGGCAGCACCAATTACTTCAAGAGGAGGACGGGCATCAAAGGGGATCCTTATGGAGTTGGTTAGCCATTTGGGTAAGAAACTGCTCTTTCCTGGACTGCTTGACTGGACATGCAGGATCCACAGAATTGAGTTTTGGAAGTTGCTTACAAACTTCCTGTTTACTTAGGTAATAGTATATCCTTCTGGAGTCTTTGATGGAGTTGAAGAATAGGTAGATAGTTATAATTTTCCTTAGATATGATAAAAGATAAAGTAAATAGAAATATTGTAACTGTTATTCTGCTTGATAACTATTTTGTTATATTTAATTTTACTATGTTAAAGCCTTCCTTTTTGTTTAAACAGAAAAGGGGAAATGGTATTGGAGGTTATTCTGTCTATGTGTTGCTTTTATTGGTTAATGAATAAAGAAACTGGTTTGGCCTATAGCATAGGAGAAGGAAGGCAGAGTCAGGATATGCCAAGGAGCTGCCACTGGAAATAGGCGTGCTGACACTTTGCTGGTAGGCCACGACCTCATGGTAATATAGAGATTAATAGAAATGGGTTAAATTAAGATGCAAGCATTAGCCAATAAGAAGCTAGAACTAATGGGCCAAGCAGTGATTTAATTAATACAGTTTCTGTGTGACTATATTGGGTCTAAGCTAGCTGAATGGCCGGAAACCAACAAGTGGCCCCTTCCTTCAACAGTTCTGCCTCCTTTGGCAGCTACATGGTATCCCTGACTCTTGCCTGGCTTTACTCTTCTAAGCCATTGGCCAAAACAGCCTTACTCATCAAACAATAAAAGCTACACATATACAGAAGGACATCCCACATCATACTTGGCCACAAAAGCATCTCAACATATACAAGATAATGAAATTTTTCTATCCACATTCTACATGACCACTACATATTAAGCTGGATATCAACAACAACAAAAACAACAGGAAGATTCTAAACACAGGGAAACTGAACAATAATACTACAGAATGAAAACTGTGTTAAGATATAAATTAAAGGTGTGGGTAGTTGAGATGAAATGAAATGCAATGTACCCAAACATATGAGACATAATGAAGGTGATTCTAAATGGAAAGTTCATAGCACTAAATGTCTACTTAAAAAATAGAGATATCTCATACTAGCATCTTAACAGCACACTTAAAACCTCTACAACAATAATACCACCAGCAAAAGAAATCATATTGAAAATGAGTAGATGGCAAGAAATCTTCAACTGGGGTTGAAATCAATACATAAACAAAAATTACAACGAATTAATGAAACAAATACTTGATTCTTTGAGAAAATCGAGAAGATTGACAAACCCTTATCCAAATGAACTAAAAGACCGATTGAGAACAAATTAACAAAATTACAGAAAAGGGGTACATAACAACAGAAACCAAGGAAATCCATTAAATCATCAAGACATTTAAAACCTGTTCTCCACCAAATTGCAATATATTAAAGAGATGGAAATTTTATCAATACATACCACTTACTTGTTGATAGGTCATTTTAAGATGGTCTAACTAACTACAATTGTAGTACAATCTGAAAATTGCTCAATAGAGATTAAGTCACCAGTATATAGATAAAAATCCAAAACTGTCAAAATATGAATCAGAAGTAAAAACTTTTTAAGTTAAATAATCTTTTTCAACTTTCAGAATTACATGAAACCCTTGAAGTAGAAAACATTCACTGAAAGTAAATTTTTTTCTAAACCTTTAATTGTCAGTGTGTGGCATGGCCATATCTTCACCACCTGTGGATCTGTTCAACTGCAGATGTGCCGACCCACATCTGATTGCTGGATCTGAAGCTGCATGTTGGCAATAACCAAGTGTCTGTATGCACACTAAATTTGGAGAAGTGATGCTTTAAAGCACAGCTTTAGAAGGTAAATATAAAGAAATACCACATTTATACAAACCACTGTAGACATTCAACTTTCCCTCTATTCTAATTCTTCAAAATGCCTTCCAAGTCTCTACTTCTTATCCTTGCTGAGTTTTTATACAGACATATACATGCATGCATTGTTCCCAATATGGATACAAGAAGCACATCTTAGAAACTATGTTTATTTGAAGTCAAGGCTAGGCCCACTTAAATAAAGAAAAGCATTACATACTTGAAAGTCAAGCAGAGAATGCCATGATGGCTTAGTTGGTAAAGGCATCTGCTATCAATTCCAACAACATGAACTCCTTCCTCAGGACTCACATGTTGGAAGGACAGAACCAACTCCCACAAGTTGTCCTCTGATCTGAACATGGGTAACAGGGTGCATTTACACACAAACACACACACCCCTCACAAATATGCAAACACACATGTGCTCACATGCATATGCTTGTATGTACAAAATAAATAAATAAATAAATAAATAAATAATGTATAACCATTGCTTTAAGGATATACTCAACTACACATCACTTGGCTATAATGTGCAAAATCCTGAATGCTATCTCAATGCAAAACAAAAAACTAAGAAAAAAGTTGTACAATCTCCATTTGCTAATAATAAATAGTTTATTCCCAAAATGATCAAACAGAATTACTTCCTAGCTTGTTTGTTTGTTTTTGCTTGCCTCTGTGTGTATGTGTGTGTGTGTATGAGAGAGATAGAGACAGAGACAGAGAGAGAGAGACAGAGGCAGGGAGGTCTTAGAGTGGGTGAGTGGGAAGGTTGAGAGGATCCGGGAGGAGTTGGGTGAAAGAAAACCGTAATAAAAATATATACTATATCGAGAAGCTTTTTTCTCTTTTATTTCTTTTTCATATTGCATTTTAATTACAACATTTCTATCTTCTTTTTCCTCTACTCAAACCCTACCATATATCCCTCCCTGCTCTATCAAATTCCTTGGCTCTTTTTTAATTATTATAGTTTAGCATATACGTATGTTTAGAATATACATAAACATGACCAAATATAACTCGCGAAGTCCATGTAACATTGTATATATGTATGTTTCTAAGACTGAATATTGGTATAGGAGAAACAGTTCATGTGCTTTTCTATGGGGAGGACTGCCTCTCACCCCTCAGATTTACCCAGTTGCCTGTAGTTCTTTGCATAGGGTTGAGGCCTCTTTGTGTATATTTTGTCTTTTTCTTGTTCAGTTTAGCATGTTTGTTTGTATTTTCAGTCAGCTCAAGTTTGATTGATTATATTGGTGAGACTTTATGTTGGTGAAAATTTGGTTTCTAATGCTACTAAAAAATACAATATCACTCAAAAAAGTCTCAGATCTTCTGGCTTTTGTTCTTTTTGCATCCTCTTCTGAAATGTACTCTGAGCCTTACACGTTATGGTGTTTTCTAAATTTATTCATTGGAACTGGACTCTACAACTCTGCAGCTTTATTGGTTATGATTTTCGGTAGTAGTTTCCATCTGGTATAAAGAGCCATTGTTGGGGGTGAATATTATGCTTAATTGTGGTTATAGGGATAAATATTTATAGATTGTTGTTAGGGATTATGCTTGTTTAGTAAATTAGAGGTTGTAGATTCTGCTCCAATAACTATTATTTTATTAGCACTGAGTAGTCAGCTAGTTTTACAGTGCCAGAGACAGCATCCCTCTTTTTGAAAATGTCTTAAACTCAATAAGAGAGCCATTGATTATTGCTAGTGTATAGGTCCTACTACTACACCTGTAAGGTTATTGTGCCATTCTGGTACTTGATGTGCTTTGCAGATATCATATATAAGGGGACTATTGTTTGCCTCTCCTTGGAAAGATTGTAAATGTTTCTTAAAGAGAGAAATAAAGTAAAATTATAGAGTTGGGCAGGATCTGTAAAGGAGTTGAGGGAGAGGAACCATGATTAGAATATATTTTATAAAATGTTTGCAATTTAAAATATGTTTGTTGCTCAAATTATAATTGGCCTTAATAATAAAAACCTGGAGCCAGTTATTAGCAGGTAAAAGCTGAAAGATCAGAGGAGCCAGTCTCAAGTTCTTACCTCTTTTGAAATCCCTTAGACCAAATGAAATATCCTGTCTCTACAAGTCTTCAGACTTAATTCTATCTCTACAAATCCTCAGACTAAATCCTGAGCTTCTGTCTCTTCCTGCTTTATATTTCTCTCTCTGCCCATCCATATCCCTTCCTGTCTTCTCCTCCCTCCTACTGATTTTAAGATGTGAGCCACCACTGCTTGACTCCTTTTCTCTTTTAGACTGTTTCAATCTTGTGTAGTCCAGGGTGGCCTTGAACTCAGAGAGATTCATCTACCGCTGTTCTCCAAGTGAATGCCTCTCTCAAGTGAGTGCACCACTGCATTGGCTCTGTGGCTAACTAGTGTTGCTAACTCTGCCCTCTTCAGTCAAGCTTTTTTAAAGCACAAACACAATATCACCACATATGTTTGTTTAAAAATAACAAAAGAATAACATACTTTAGCAACAGAATGAATTTTAAATAGATAGACTCAGGAATTACCCTTGCTTTTCTGGATAAGAGATACGGAGTTTGATGTTTATTTAAGGATGAAAGAGTAAGGCAAATGATGATACAGACCCTAATGGAACTCCAGTTCAATGCATTAATTAGCTTCAAATTCTAACCATGATGGATGTGATCCAGGGTATAGAGTCTTCTATGTGACAGCAGTATAATTATTAAACTAGTAAGACTGGGAGAAAGTATGAAGAGCAACATTACAGAAAATGCTATCCCAACAACAGGGTGTTTATTTACCAAAGGCAAAGTTTCCACATGCCACCTACATAAACTCTATGAAGTGGTGGTGGGGGGCTGTTAATAAAGATGTAGAACAACAGACACATAAATGTATGATGGAGCCACCTTCTAGTACTTTTCAGAGGTGTTTCTCATCAAAAATAGTCTATAGAGGACAGACAAAAAAAATAGGAGAATGAAAATGAATGTGAGACCCAAGGTTGTCAGCTAAGTTGGTGACAATGCCATAACAATGTCAGTTACAAATGTGTGTGACCAGGAAACCCTAAAGCACCTTGTGGTTTTACCTTGGCAGAGAAAAAAACAGCCAGCCCAACAAGTGAGAATTTATTGGCACTTTGGTAGTATCAGGAATATAAGTGTTTCTTCTTTTTATATTACCAACTTAATTTTGATCCTATATAGTACATAGAAATGTCCACATAAATTATAATAAGGATTAAGTATAAAGATTATTATTAACTTGTGTTTTCAAATAGCATTTAACAAGTTCACTTTTGGCAATTAAGCTTCAATAGGTCTGGCATGTCATAACTAAAATACAAATTACTCTGCAGAATTTCACTATTCCTACACAAATCTACCATATAATACATCCACTGGCTTTTACCATCAGACTGTGCAGTCCAAATACAGAGTTAAAAAGACACCCTAAGGTGGGGATATTTGCCTTAAATTATGATGTCTCAAAGCGAATTCACTCAGAAGCTCAAGGACAAGTGTTTATTGTGCCTTTTTTTATATTGTCATTATCCCGACTTCTATGGATATCCATGAGATAATTTTTTCCTGATATCTAAGGGAGTCATTCCATGCATTCTCTATCACATCATTTTTCCCTTCACATTATTCAGTATCTGTTCTTCTTATTCTGCTACATAACCATTACCACCTTACATCAAAATTATCATCTCATTGCACTAATAGTCATGATAGCTCATATTAATAATGATCCCTGGTGTTTCTTATCATTTATTCTCTGTACAAAAACAAGATATTTTTAATGTAAATTATATTATGCCTTGTGAAAAAATACCATATTTCCCATCAGCTAAAATTAAATCCAAATTTTCCTTTGAATAAATATTAGCATAACCACTCATTAACTGACCTTTCTCCCAACATCCTATTCTTTAATGTAATAGGTCCCATGGCTTTCATGCTCTTGCAGAAACATTGCCCTCTGCCTTTCTCTTTTTTTTTTTTTTGAACTTTAAATATATGTCTCCTCCCATGTTGGTTCTATAATCAGTGTCAACTTACCAAAAATCATCTTCCTAGTTGCCGTTTGTCAAGTACTCTATTTTCCACTACCATTTTTGTCAGGTACTCTAACTTCTTGAAAGAAATTATTAGTCTCTGGGTTGTTTAATCAGTAATAGATCTTTAAGCAAAAAATATTGTGTTCTTCACCATGTTTCTCTACCAACAGAATGCTGTTTAACATATGGAAGGATTTTAATAAATATTTATCTAATAAAGAAATGTCTACTTCAACTGTGGATCTTCATTCCTTAACCGTGAAGATTAAATATTCCAAACTCCATGATCTGAATTGCTTTTTCATTTTCCAGTACAGAAATGAAAGATGATATAAAATAAAAGGCATAGGAATACAAAAGAGGAAGAAGAATACAGGAGGAGATGAAAGAAAGAAGAGAAAATAATGGGAAGAATACAATTTAGATTGTTTAGTGTGAAGTTAGGCTGTTTATACAAATAGATGCTCAGTCTCTTAGGCGATCTCTAAAGTTCTAGATTACAAAATGAATCATTGTTGCTATTCTGACTAAAATTGTACAAATGAACAAATATATATATACTCAAACATTCATTTGAATTTTTTCTTATAACTGCTTTTTAATTCAAGGAAGAGAGATTATGACCATCCTGTATACCTACATCTCAGATTCTATAGCAATGTCAAGTGTTGAGTAAAAGGCAAGAAAAATGGCTGTCCCCTCCCAGGCTATTATATGTTAAAGTAACTAGATGAAGGTTGTAGTGAAATTCCCTGATTTGGAATACAGAGTATTGGGAGCAAAAATATGTGCTAAGTAAATGGACAGAAAACTGATAGTGTTGGATCAATGCATTTTCAGTTCTTTAACTGAGAAACTACCCAAATAGTGGGGTTATTTCACAGTGGGAGAAGCAAAGGGTGAGGCAAAAGTTTTAAAGGCAATGTTCACATTTTATTACATCCATAAGAATCCTAAATGGTAATGTTAAGTAGGAGATTGAAAGTATGAATCTTGATTAGGATTGGCAGGGTGAAAAAGATTAATCAATAATATACAGAACATTCTGTGAGCTAATGTCATGTGAGATCATCTGTGGCTCTGACTCCAACCCATCTTGCCCACTGCCCTCATATTATTAACCGTTCCAAGATCTCTTTTATTGTCATAAAATAATATTCATGTATAAAATGCCACTACATACAAAAATTTAAAAGTATCTACAATGGTATAATAAATATGAAGAAATAAAAATTTAATTCATGATACAGTTTATCTGTCTTATACCAATTATGGAGTCAAAACTATACCAGATGTGCTTTAATGTAAGTAACTTCATACTTGATAGGTGCTACTATATTTCAATTGGACTGCATAGATGTGACTTAGTCAACAGAGTGCTTCTTAACATGTATGGGGTCCTTGAATAGATCCCAAGCACTTAACCTATCAGGCAATTAACCCAGAGTGATGGCAAATGCCCATAATCATAGCACTTGGATTGTAGAGGCAAAAGCATTAAAATGTCAATGTCATTCTGGGCTACATAAAATATCAAGGCCAGTTTGGGCTACAAGAAACCTTGCAAAAATTAAATTTTAACAATACCACGTTTTATCCTATTTTTAAATAAGAATCCACAAGCAAAGTGTATCTGAGCATATACTAAAAGCATCATTAAATGCAAACACATAAATGTTGAATATTTAGAAATCTGGAGAAACGGGTGTTGGACTCTCAAAATCTCAGAGCAACATCATCACTTATAATAGCTTTGTTTGTTATTCATAAGATTTCATAAACAAAATACTGTAGAATCTTCTCTTGTATACAATAGCTGCATTCCTACATTTCTAGTATGTACACTCTATATATTATTTGGCTACAGGACTTTTAAACCCTGATATATTCCCATAACTCAACTTCTGTCTGTCTATATATCTCTCTGTCACTTCCCCCCATTTCTTACTGCTGTGGGATGATCCTTGTTCATCTATATCTCATTGTGTCCTTCTTAGAAAATTGAAATTCCTTGTCTTACCCACTTAAAATTAGTAGCAATTTTCTATTTGAATTCTGTGACTATTAATACTTAAGTTTCTCATGTGGCCCTTTTGTTCTACAACTATGTCCCAATCTATAGATGCCCAATACAAAAATAGCATGGGTTATATGAAAAAGCAGTGAGGAAAAGAAGACCAAGCACTGAGTCCTTCCTTAAGTATAGATTGAAAAATGATGGTGCTGAACCAACAGCTTGTAGAGAAGGTGATCAAAGGAAGAAGTAACTAAGATCCAGGATGAACTACTCTAACTAACAAACACTTAGAATTCATAAATGGATACCTGGGAGTTATTGGTGTCTAAGAGAATAGATGAAGAAAAAGTGATAATAAAATACAAAGTTACTAGATTCTAGTCATTAGAGATAGAGGACAAGAATTTGAAGGCAGCATTCACAGGCAAATATTGAAACATTTTACTAGAACAAAATGAAGCAATGGAATTCCATTTTAAAGCGGATGATATTATGTCATATTTGCATACTCATATTAAATATCTTACAGAATGTTGAAGAGTTAGAAGGCAAAGAATAAACCATTGAAACAAAATTTTATAAGGCCTGTAATGATGATTCAGTTGATAAATCATATACCACACAAGAATGAGGATGAGAGTTCACATCCTCAGAACCCGTTTGAATGCTAGGTGGGCATTTGATCCCATCTGCAATTTTGGAAGCGGAAGGATAGAGATGAGAGTTTACCAGAGCAAGACAGCCAGTGAGACGAGCCATATTAACAAACTCTGCAATAAGACAAGGGGCTTTGCTTCAACGGGTAAGATGGAGAGTTGTTTAATAAAGTGGAGAATAGTTGAGGCAGACTTTTCAATGTCAATCACTGGCTTCCAAGACACATACACAGATGCACGTATTCCTCACACACGGGTGTGTGTAGGCACACACACATTTGATCATAGATATACAACTTCAAACAATACAGATACAAGTTAAAGATAATTGATTAATAAATTATCTTTAGATGCCCTAGTAGTAGGTGGTAGGTAGTCAAATCATGTATCAAGGGACATGATAGGGCAAAGGAAAAGGAATATGGGTTAGTGATTTGAGAATAATATACAGCATTGAATAGACATGGAATCAAAAGATCAAATGACTATTGACTATTTCTGTGACTATTCTCCTATTAACCACAAAGAAGGAAATAAATCCATATAATTTTGTTATCTTTAAGATTGGATGCTTGAAATGAAGACTTTGGTAGGGCTGTCTCCTTTCTGGAGCTTTAAGAGAAAATCATTGCTCTAGCTTCCAACTTCTAGAAGTTAATAATCTCACTTGACACATGCATGTTTGTCACTACAACCCTAATTTCTGTTTTACTACAATTTCTTTCTTCTATCATACTGCAATCTGTTTCTAACACCTGTGATGTATATTATAGATGGGCTACCAAGAGGGTAAGATGAGAGTCAAAGTGTAAGATCTTATTGAATATCAAAAATAAATATAAAAGAACAAATTCAGGAATTATTAGGAATAAACCATATAGTTTTTGGACATGAGATCAACAACCATCAAACTCATCTTAGTATTAAAAGAAAAAGCTTCAATTGAAGACATCCTGTTTGACCTAATTGCACTCCAAATACACCAAAATAAATGAAATAAGTTTTATTAATCTGTGTTAGTCAAAATAATAAGCCATGTAAGCAATACAGCATTTTTGTATAAGTAGAATAATGATCACCAAGAAATATATTTAAGAAACCTTGTTTCCCACAAAGATTGCATGCAACCTTTTCAGAATACATGATCACTCATAAATATTACTTTGTTGGCTGCTCTTTGCTTTTTCTCAGTTCTGAGCTCTTTGTTTGATAATGAAAAGAACTATAAACATTGTCTAGAGGTTCTATGTTATTATTTTTTCCCTCCAATGCTCACTGGCCTTTACCTAGCTGTACAAACTAGATTATATCATAATCCAAGGTGGTCTCTTATCTCAAGATTCACATCTTTATCAGGTTTCACAGATTAGGAAAGTGACATTTTGGGGGAGAGAGGAGTAGCATTCAAATCACCAAACATTTATTCTTTGACTATCTGTTTTCTTGGGTTTAAATCAGGAAATTGTTAGCTAAAAATGTCACTGCCAAGTAACGAACCTTTTTCTGTCAATCAGTTCTCAAATAATGACATGGAGATGGCTTATAACTTAAATTTATATTATATTACATTTATATTAATTTACATTCTATCAATGGTGTTAGCCTCTCTTCCCTCATGCACCTCCTCTCTCCTCTCCGTGTCTCCTGGCATCTACTGCATGCCTAGATTTCTTCTCTTCCTTTATGTCTGTGGAAATCCCTCCTATACTTCCTGCCTACCTATTGTCCAAGTCAGCTGTTTATTATAACAATCACAATAACACATCTTCATACCTTATACAAACATCCCACAATATTTCCCCCTCTTTGTATAAATTAAAATGAAAGTTTATAACTCTCACATAGTAAAATTATAGACAATGAGAACAATTATCAGGTAAGAATTATGTTCATAATACTTAGTTCATTAATATTGACAAATTCAAAGAAAATACTAAATTATCTGTCCTATCTTGGTGAGTCCAAAGTTTTGACCCTGATTAACTTTCTGTCAAAGCTAAGGAAAATTGTAGCTATGACTATCTAATCTTCGTCCCAAGAATATAATATTACCTGAGTAAAACAGGAAGTGCAAAGCAAGCAACTTCCAAAACTCAGAAACAACAGAGACATCTCACTACCTGAACAGTTACCCAAGGTCACTGTGCAGTGTAGGAGCATACTTTTTTGGCCTACAGGCTTAAAATATCTGATAGACCTTTCTATGAAGCAGGAATTTTGAAGGACTACACCATCTTTTTTTTTT